>NDXB01002359.1:60941-152238 GCA_002631895.1 Agapornis roseicollis | reverse complement strand
AGGGGGGGGGGGGGGGGGGGGGGGGGAAGGGATGGGGCAGAGCATGAGGTGTGGTGAAATGATGCTCTGGAACATAGTTGAGGCAGCCAAAGGCTGCTGCTAATGGTGCTCCTTCATACTTTGCTGGTGAAGAACCCTCTTGAGGTTCTTCTTGTAGCTGTGCTCTGGTTAGGAAGGGTTGTTAATCTCTGTAAGATGGGCAGGACAGTCATGAAGGGGGAAGCAAGGAACTGAGCCTGGATCTCCCAAACTTAATTCCACATTTAGCTTGCCGAGTTGTGTTGCCTTTCTTCTTTTTATCTTTATATTCCTCCATGCAGAACAGCATCCAATCTTTCTTAAAAGTACCTATGAAAATAGCAGGGAAAGACCATGAAAGACATAAGAAATAGTATCAAATAAGCAGAGCAGCAGCCTCTCTCCCCTTCCTTAGAGAAGCTTTACACTGCAAATGGTTTTCAACAGCAAATATTTATAAGGGGAAGACAACTCAACAGCATATCCTTGCCTCTAGTGGGAGAAGTGTGAAATCCAGGACATTTTCTGATGAGACAAAAACAAAGGTACCGACTTACCTAATGGTGCAGCACTGGGAATTTTGCTGCCTCTGCGCTGCTGGAGGAGTCTCTGGATCTGTTCCTGGGGCCTGGGTGAGGACCAATGGGTGGGATGTGTTTAGGCAGATGAGAAGGGAAAAAAGGCTGTCTCGGCATAAGGACTGTCTGTCTGACCAGCCCAGGACAGATTGGCTGCGCTTGGCATCGGCTCTTCTGTCATTATCTGGCAAATAAGCAAGGAGGAATTATTTTCATAGCAGTTTCATTTTCCAGTGTTGTGCGTCCTGTCCTTAAATGCCTTCACTGATTGCCTTGCCAGGGCCAGCCCAGAAATGGACACTGTTTAGTACTTGGGGCTGGACTCATAATAGATCTTCTCAAACTCTTTGAGAAACAGATCTTGAATGCTCCAAGTAGAAATAAATTGAGCAGTGGGGTCGATGTGCCCTTTGTATATCAGTGGAATGAAACTCATTAAAACATTGTACACAGAAGCTTAGGGCTGGAGCAGCAAAACAAATGGAGTTCCTGGAAATGAGAATAAACTAGGGCTCAAATGAGATGTGGCAGAAAGGAGGCATCCGTGTCTTCACCATTGTGCCCAGGTGAGTTGTTCTTTTGCTGGACGCCCGGTCAGGCTGGGGCCTGTGAAACACAGGAGTATGCATGAGTTGGTGCTGGTACAGTAGGTGAGATGAGCCAGCCCATCCTCTCCTGTTCTATGGCATCTCCAGCAGTGTTGTGGCAGGCAGATGGCACTTATTAGCTGTGCAGGCTTAATTAATTCACATCAAAGTGGAAGACATTTCTCTGGGGAATGAATGGTTACCAAGAGATTCAAACCCTGTGCACAGAAAGGGCGATACAAATATTGAAGGTAGTCATCTCAGGTTTGGATGACCTTGCTTCTGTTGATAAAATGATGCATTTTTCAGGTTTTTGCATGCTCTCTTCAGCAATGCTGCTGCTTATAATATTGAAGTGATTTCCCTTGAGAAGAGTAGGAACAAACAACCTCAAAGAGTTTTCCTCCATAAAACCATGTGCCAAAGCTGTCTCTCACTACACTGGGGTTGTAGCACACATGGTTTAGAGGCAGAGATAAATCAGCCAGCAGCAAGCACTTGTACCACAGGCATCAGTGGATCCAAGAGAGAACACAATATGGATTACTGGCCTCCAGATTTCCACATTCCACTCACAATAGCACAGGAATCTTCCCCATGCCGGCAGCCCAGTGCTGCTGTCACATCAGTGGGTGCCTCTTGCACAGACCCAGCACTGTTGATTCCAGGAGAGCAGAGGTATTGCCTCTGGTGCTTGTCTTTCTGTTGTTCCTGTTGTTTCATGTCTTCTCTTTCTGTTAGAGAGTTTAGAGCTGCTTCCCACAGCCCATCAACATGTAAATACCTGAACGAAAGAGAGCAACCAGCCAGCTCCCCCCCTGTCAGAGGGTCTGGATAATTCAAGGCATGTTTAGCAGCAAATATCAGGTTTGTGCCCTAGTTCTTTCTCTCTGGAGGGTTTTCTGACCTGGCTGTGTAGCCTCAAAGCTGCATATTGCTCTGCTTGTTATTGTCTTACAAAGCTAAACGTGTTTTTTCCTCTGTGTTTAGACATGTTTTTATTTAGGACACAACCCTTTTCTGTCTTTTTGGTCTTGCCCTTCCCAACCAGCTCCTGCAGACAAGGTGGTTGGGATCCAGGGAAATAACTGACTCATGTGGGCAGGTGTCGAGTTTTTCCTGTATAAATGGGAGGGGAATTTTGCTTTGGGCGTTGCAGAGAAATAGCTCTGCTGGTTCTGACACAGTCACTGGGGTGGTGTCAGCACAAAGCAGATGTCCTTTAACTGAGGAGATGGGGTGAAACTAGGGAGTTTCAATGGTGCTATAGCTGAGTGGTTTGGATCCAGCTTGTGCTGATGGAGATGAGAACTCATTACATGCCCTCTTGGTCAGTGACCCATGTGAAATGAGTTTGGGTTTAGTCCAGTTCTCTGCAGATAAGCTGTTTGCAGAAGGCAGTGAAGATATCTGCCATGGGCAGGCACTCTAACCAGCCATCTCAGCACTGGGCAAAGATGCAAAGGTGTCATGGAGACCAAGATATGGTTACCTGAAGTCTGGGTCAGGGCTTTTGCTGTAATCTGCTACCCTGGTGCATCTTGCACCTTCTCCATTGTGGATCTTCATCTTGCCAGCTTCCAAGCTTCTGGCTGGTGCTTTGATGCACCTGCAAATTGGAGGGGACAAAAGCAGGAGGGTTTTGGGCCCATGGTGTCATGCTAAAATTGCCTTGGGGTGAAGTGAAGTGCATGTTAACAGGGATTGTGTCCCTTGAGGTCATGTTCCCATACCTCTCCAAGGCTGCCTCCTTTCGTGCAGAGGCACCAAGCCAGAAGGGCTTTGGGGCCAGCTCCTCTTGGCCACCTTTCTCAGGAGCAGAAGAAGCTGAGGCAGAGTGAAGCCACCTCCATCATCTGGAGCTCTCACTGACCACTGCTCAGCCAACGGCTCTACACCCCCACAATGAGGTTGTTGTTTCTTTCCAACACTGCAGCCTGTCCAGTGGCTCCCCAGAGCTGAGAAGCACCTTGTGGGGATTGCGTGTCTCCAATGTAGAGATGTTTCTTTTAGAATGAATAAATACCTCTCTGATTCAAATGATGCATGTTCCAGGCTGATCAGTAATCTGAGGAAGCAGCAGCACATTGTCTCACTGTTTTGAGAGCCTGATCTCTCCAGCACAGAGCTAAAGCTGGTTCTTTCAGAGCAGTGCTGGAGGAACCAAGGAGCAGTGAGTGTGTAGATGACGCTCCTTATGCACCGTGACTGTAGTCCTGCCACCTCTTGGGTTAAGTTTCTTGGTTCCAAAGCCTGTGATCAGAGTGGTCAGCAGATGGGCAACAAGTTCAGCCTGATTAGTGCTGTTCAATCAGCAAGGCTAAGGCAAAGTTGTTTTGTGCCTCATCCCATATGGTGGCTCCTGCTGTCACTGTTCTTATACGAAGAGCCTGAGCAGCCTCCTGGTCTCAAGTCCAACCCCTGTGTTCTCCTCACCAAGTAAAAGAAAGCTCTGGATACACCAGTGTTTGTCCAATGCATGGTTGTACCCAAGGAGTGACATTGGACACACAGTACTGATAGGTGGGAGCTGGCACTGCTTGGTCCCAGTAGATGCTCCCTTGTCCCTTAGAAGGGACAGGCTCCCAGTGGGAGTGAATTGCTCCAGTGCCCTGCAGATGCCCAGGGACCAGGCCCTGCCTTGGACCTGTGAGCAGAAAGGCGAAATAGATTAGTGCCAATTAATTCTGAGCAGATGCCTGAGCTGGTTCAGTGATTGAGGAAGGAACAGAGACTAAACTGAGGCCATTTGGGTAACTCCAACTTGTTCTTCATCTTTTCTGTTGGAAACTCTCATTTGGGATTAATCCTTTCTGTTTCTTACGCTGTTCTCAACCATAGCAACAGGCTGAGGAACTGACTTGATAAAATTGTATGGTGTAGGTTGACAGCTCTCAGGCAAGGTCAGAAAAGGGTCTGGAGTCAGTGTATCTCTCCCTATGGGTATGTGACGAGAGGGGATGCAGAATTGGAGGGCTTTAGATTCAGGACTTCTGTCATGAATGGCTGTGATCCATGCAGGTAATGCACACAAAGCTGCTGGATGTCATCCCTGTAACACTTTTTATCCTCAGAACATCATAAACTCCTCCCTGCTATGGCCAGCCAGTGCTGTGTTCATCATTGCTGGGTTGGTCTTTCCAGCTCCCCACACTGGATATCTCCTCATGGCCTCTTACCATGATCTGGCACATCAGTATAGAGAAGGTCTCCTCATTATGCTCAAATGCTCCCATTAATCAGCTATGGCAGTTTGTGCCCCTTGCTAGTTTGGAAATGCAGAAAAATGCACAGTCTGTTGAGGTGGAGCATGTGTGGGTCTGCTGAAGAGGAGGTGGCTCAACCGTAGCTGGTTTTGTTTGTTTTCACAGTTGTTAACCATCCACGATCACATAAAATGAGATCTGAGTAGATCCAATTTATGGTTTTCCCCTCCTCTATGATTCTGGGCTTATTAGCCCTGACAGTTACTTATTTGTCCTTAGTTGTAGACTGGGGCAGCTTTATGGAGAATGTGGGAAGCATGTCTTTTCTAATTAGACCACAGCCTGTTGTCTGGCTGCCTTATGGGCAGGACACAGCCTGCTGTTTTGCTGTGTTTATAATAGCAGGAAGCCCTGGATGCAGGAGTTCACACTGGACTTGTTTCTGAGATGTTTTATAGCAACAACTCACAACTTCAGTGTTCCTGAGACTGTGTAGGAGGCAAAACCTCTGGACTTTATTCTCCTCTTATTTCCCACAGTGAACTATCTGAATTATACTGGGGCATGATGAGGTACAACAGGAACTAAGAGCAACCCACCATGCCCAGGCAGACCACAAGCTGGTTTTGCAGGAGCTTATTCCAACTTATTTCCCCTGTTTCCTCGCAAGGAGCCAGCACACGTGTAGCACCCTGGCTCTGGAAGGAGATGTTCTCAGAAGTATTGCAGCAACTAATGAGGAAGGAATATTGGCTTCATGGAAGCTCATGCCTTCTCTTTTCCCAGCATGATCCCCTATGGAACATGTGCTCTGTCACAATTATATGACCAGTTAGTTTTATATAGCGTCACAGCTTGTGTAAAAAGCAAAAGCTGCTGTGTCTTGCTCTTTGAATTCAGTGTCCCATGGCAGGGGGTTGGAACCAAGTGATCTTTAAGGTCTCTTCCAACCCAAACCAGTCTATGATTCTACAGATAATCTTCTTGCATCTTTCCCTGACAGCAGCAGACAGGAAGAGTAAGTTGTGCAGAGCAGCTCCTGGTTTGTTGCTGGCAGTAAAGGAGTGAGGTTTGTTCTCATGCCACCAGGGAGGCTGAGATGGAGAGGCAGTTGTCAGAAGCGTATCACCAGCCTTCGTCCTCTGAGTTTGACTGAGAACAGTCTGCCAGGCCCTCATCCATGCCTTTTTCATTTGCCCCTGCTTTCAGCAAAGGGGACTGGAACAAGTCATGTTCATTACTGAACCTTGCAATTCAAAATAACTTTAAATAGCAACTTTTCTCATTCTTCAGTTGCTGGCTCAGTGCCCAGGGAAAATAGCGGGTTGAGAATATGAAGCAACAACTTCTCTTTTTCCTGTAATAGTGCTTTCAAACTGTATGTCTGTTTAGAAACATTAATCATTGTAACTACGGGGTAAAAATCTCCTGCCTGTCTTTAATCCTACCTGTGCAATGAGATGGCAGGAGTGAGCTGTTGCTTTCTGTGGGTAATTAAGAAGGGCTAAGCTTCAAATAGCTGACACTTTTTTCTTCATTCGCTTTTCTATAACTTAAAATTAAAGATGGTCTTAGCTGTTCTGTTGCAAACTCTCCTTATCCTGTGACCTTTCCTGCTGTTGCAAGCTATGCAGGGCTAGGCTAGGTTAGCCCTGCTTTGGAAAAGCTCAATTAAGGGTTTGTCAGAAGGTTTTGCATTAAAAAGCACCCTTGTTTGAGGCACCCATGGGCACGATGTGCTGTCAAGAGATGTATTGCCTGAGGATCTGCCCTGCAGAAGAGACCCAGAACTGCATGTAGGTTTTGATTCCTTTTGGCATTTTTATGGAGAGGAAGGGTAATTCTTGACAAATATTCCAGTGATTACATTCTGCCCATTGAAAGTTCCCCACTTCCACAAGCCTAATAAAACATGGCTGGTATTTATATCTCCTTTCCAGCCTGTGCTAGCATTGGTAGGTCATGTCAAATGGGTTGCATGATCAGTAGCTTAAGTGATACTTCAAAGTGTTTTCCAGACAATAACTAATCCAGTTTGATACTTATGAGGGAAAAGAGATCCCATGGTATTATTTGTAGCATTTTCAGTTTGTAAATCCCTCCAAAATCTCTGAGAGGCAAAAGAAATACCCCCCACACATGATAATTATGTTATACAATGGTACAAGATGCCAGCCAACCTACCTACATGTCTTGGATGCCTATTGCATGTGTTGCTACCACAGCTGCCTCCTGCATGCCAGATGTTCTTGTTGAAGGCAGTAGAGAAGTGCAGGCATGCAGGGGTGGAGGCTTCTTGCCTTGTGCAAAGAGCATATGAGGCAGCTCGTGGGCTGTTTCTGTGCCCAGGCGGTGGAAGGCCACTGAACACAGTGGATTACCTGAGGCATTGTGGAGCACCTGGTCTTGCCTTCAGAAAGAGGGTTACATGGGTGATTGGGCTAACACAAATGGTTCTGACTGGTGCAACAACTTGCTCCTGGATGAGCTTCATGTAAACTAGATACACAGGAGATGAAGTCCTTGGCCATGGCTTGTACTTGCGTGGTTCTTTGGTGCAGCTGGGGACACGCTCTCTTTCGTCTGCCCAAGTTCCTAGTGAAGAAACAATACAGCTCAGCAGTATGTGTCATCTGCATTAAACTTTGACTGCTCCTTATGTCCATTTCTTCAGTGCCTGCTTCCATTTCCAGTCCCTTAGAAACCCGTATTACTATGGGGGAAAGTTTCTGAGGGGCAGGAGTAAATGCAGGAGTGCAGATATCAACCATTTCTATTGAATTTCTTGAAGCCAGGTCTCATTTCACTGAACAGCCATCTGGAACAACCTGTATTCTGTGAGCACTGTTCTGCTGTCTACCATTTGTATTATTGGTCCCCCCTGCCATGACCATGTCTCTTTTCCCCCTTGTCACTTCATCTCCTGGCTGCTCTGTATCTCACCATCTTCAGCTTTTCTTTCTTGCTTTGTTGTTAGCAAAGGAATTAAACATTGTTGTCCTGTATTGCTAGCTCTGTTTAAACAATCTGCAAGTGCTGTGGGAGAGCACAAGCGTTACTGCCCTGTTCCCCATCTCCTCCTCCGAGTGTTTTTAGCTGTCAGTGAGCTTTGGATAAAACCACAGTGGTGAGTGACAACCACCAAACCAATGCAGAAGGTCAAGTGGCTGGAAAGGAAACACACTGAATACAGAAGATGGTTTTCAGAGAGGCAGAGGGGAGGGCAGAATGAGCACGTAGAGGAGAAAGAGAACATAAAGCCAGTGGCAGAAGCTAGGCAAAACAGCCAGGGTGAATCAACAGCCAGACGGCGTGTTTCCTGAGCGTGTCTGATTTGTTCCTCTCTTCCAAATGGTTTAGCTGAGGCCCGCAATTTGAAAATAAACTTTCCTTTTGTTTTTTAAACAGTTCAGTGCCCAGGAGAGCATCACACAGCTTCAGTTTCAAACCGAAATGAGATTGCAGCGGTTGTGTTGTCATCGTACCTGTTCCACTGCTATGGTCTCTGGGAGGAGGCGGTGTCTTTGGGGAGCGGGTCCAGCTAGGCTGGTTGCTATGGCAAAGTCTCTGCTGATGCCTGCTCTCTGCCTGTAATTGCTATTCAGCAGCTGTTTCCAGTGGTCGTCTGGAGGAACTTGCACAAGTTATGGATATGAAAATCCTTCCCTGTGTGTTGGCCTTCACTGGAACTGAGCTTTGTCAAGACAGATGCATTAGCTTCTTGGCTCACCAGTAATAAGGCTGGTTTGAGTGTTGTTTCTGAAAGTTAAGGCTTTGGGGCTGGAAAAGGAGGGTGGAGGGGGAAGTGGCAACTTTAAAATCAATATTGCAAATGCAATGCAAAAGAGTGTAATTAGCATGTTTTGCAGGGCCTATTAATTCCTCTGAAATGCTGTTTATTAGGCAGAAGAACTTGGGAGCCCATCAGTGGATTAAACAGGTTCTGTAATGAAATGTAAATGGTGTAATTGGGCTTGTTCTGAAAGTATTTATTCTTCACCTGTGACCTGCTTGATTGCGGTTTGACAACACGAAGGAGTGTGCATCTCTTCGTTAATGACATCTAATTCCCTGGAGCTAATGGAGTGGGACGCCCGGGCACATGGTGCTGGGAATGGCAGGTCGTGCCTGGAGCTCTGCAGTGATTGGCACCAATCCGAGCACAATGTAACTTTAATTACAGTAATTCCAAACCTAAAGCAAGCATTTAGCTGCTGGAGAGAGGCTCTTAATTTTGCAAATAGATGCCGTATAATGGGCTGACCTTTTATTAGACAAATATTGGGATGGGTGGGAATGCTGTCCTCTGAGATACAGGTAACGTTACTGGTTCCCATTAGCTCAGTGAAAATCACAGAGGCACGTTCTCCCTGCCAGGTTAACCATATGGATTTCTTTTAATGAGCAATGTAACGGAGCCATAAAGGAAATAGGGTGCTGTATGTTATTTAAATGCAGTCTTTGCATCAAGGCATGAAATTCATCTGCTGCACCCCTGCCTTATGTGTGTGCTTTTGTCAGTGTAGACCACTGGGATTTGTTGTTGTTGTTTTCCTTTTCTACAACTCTCTTTATCCAAACTGTGCAGTGCTAAATATCTCCAGCATGCAGGAAAGGTCACATTGCTGTCTTGGAGCAAGAGAGCTGAACATTCAGTTTTGTTTGGCATTGTGGTATCTTGCATGAAGTACCTCCACTAGTGCTTGTTGTGCTCTCTGGTCCGTGGGGTTAAGATGTACATGCACAACCACAACCTCCCTTCACTCGTACCGAAGACCTTCCAGTGCAGAGACTGGCTGTTGTCTGGGAGCAGAGGGTGCTGTGCTGGGGCCAGGACTGCAGAGCACACACCAACATGGACTAGCAGTGCCCCAGCTCTCCCCTAATTCTTTAAGCCCTGTAGCCTCTGGCCTTCCTGTCTGTCAGCTCAGTCTCTCTTAAGCAGGGATCTTGCTAGCGTTGAAATGAACCCAGGCAGGGAAGCTTTCATCCAGGAAATGTCCAGGTCTGTGTGTATGGATTTGGAATAGGTCCCCAGGAGAGTGCTGTGAGCTGTCGTCTTTAGTGTTTGGAGCAAAAGCAATACAATTTCTGCAAGCAATGCCTTTCTTTTCTGTTTCAGTATTCTTCCTCCTCTGCCTCTTTCCATTTACAAGCTGAGAGGCAGAGAGGCAGGAGTGACAGCGTGGTCACAGGTCTCTTTACATCACTGATCTTGGGCTTGTCCCCTGGGTCAGAACGTGATGCTCATGGTGGCCGTGGAGAGGGCAGGGTAGGAGGCAGCTGTAGGCAGGGTGGAAGACAGCACAATCCATAGATATTTGGACACCTGAACAAAAGAATGAGAATCCGTGGGCTGGGAATGCATAAAGGATGTTACAGAGAACTGGAAATGATGGAGCTTTGATGCTGCTGTGGAGTGGCAGCCAATGCGAGGCATTTGTCTAAAACCAGTCCAGCAGAGAGATGACAACAGTGGCAAACAGGAGGGAGCATCCTTGCGAGGCAATGCACGTTGCTGCTTCCCAGCAAATGTCTTTCCATGCACATTGCCTAATCCCAGCAGAAGGAACAACTTCTCTGGATGAGCTCATGCTCCTGTTGAAGTGCATCAGCCTCTTTTTGTGCTGGATTTGTGCTTTGTGGAGAGTTAGTCCACTGACACACCCCCGAGCAGAGGCAGAGCAGCCTCCAGCTGCAGCATGGCTACGCTGAGCAGGTTCTTCTGTTGGCAAATGCATCCTATTCCCCAGGTTCTCATCTGGAAGATGCAGTTCTGATGGGGATATTGCTGGGAAGTGATATATGCTGGGGGAGGGACCATGTTAACACTGCAAAGAGGAGATTCCCTTGGCAAAAGAAATGCAATAATTCTGGTCATTAGTATTAGGAAAGTCAGAAACCTTCTGGTTTTCATGGCTCCTTTTCCTAGCCTTTGTAACGTGCCAGTCTGCATCCTTATGATGTTTCCACTTCAGGTTTAGGAATCTTCAAGGCTGGGTGGCCTCTCTCAGCCCTTTCTGCGGGGTCTGCTCCCAGCTGGCAGTCAGCAAAGCCTTCAGTGCACAAAGTATATCCTGAAATAGTTTTTATCAGACAGCCCTAGATCACAGGACATGATTGCAGATGGCCTCTAATGCTGACAGTAAACCCAAAGTAGAAATAGTGTCCGTCTCTGCTGTAGAAACCTAAGTTTTGGAGTTATTTATTGTTGTGGCTTCCAGATGCATGCTTCTGGCTGCTGGTAAAGTCCAATATAGCTCTCTAAATTGAGATCTCTTTCTTTTCAGCACGTACAGAGAATGTATTTACCTGAACTCTCTATATAAATGTTGGGAGTGCTCAGATGACTGGTTTAGATGTCAGAGTTGCCTAAGAGACAGCCATAAGTGGTGGTTTTCTTAGTAACAGCGTAACTTTCCCACTACTGCTGAGGCACCACCTCCCTTCCTTTTGTGACCTTTCTCTGAACCTGGGAATCTTGTGCTGTTACCTCTGGAAGCTGTTTTCAGTTCATAGATACCTAAATGTTTGCTGGTGGAGATAGGGACATGTCTAGAGGATGTAAACCTAATGACCAGCTTGCTTTTCCTAGCTTACTTTACCTTATATCTTTGTACAGTGCCTGTTGAGCTACAGCTTGAAGACCAGCACCCCATGTAAAATAGAGATACTATTGAGTTTCTTTTGAAGCAGTTTTCAGCAGTTTCAAAGCTTCAAACTAAGTTCTTGTTTTCATGAAATCCAAAAGGCTGGATTGCTCTCTGGGGAAGACTCTGCCAGTTCAGTAGTTCTGTTGCTGGATTTCTCTGCTCTTTCATCTTTGAGACATGGGAAAGAGGGGAGATAACACGGCTCCGCAGCCGTTGGATGAGAGCAGGCAGGTTCTGATAGCAGCCAGTCCAGTGTGAAGTGCAGCAGGCAGGATAGGAAGGTTCTGGCTTTCCTTGGGGAGCCTTGGATCAGAGGAGAATTTGACATTGTTAATACGGCTGAGTACCTCAGAGAGAGCTTGGAAGAGACTTCAGTCTCCTTATCCCTCCAATCTCCCCATCTATTTGTTCTCTTTGGAGTCCATACAGCCAATGCCACCATTGTTCCCTTCAGTCTCCCATTTTACCTCCAAATAAAGGAACCGTCTCATTGCATGTGTTACATGCACATAGTAAGCTGTATAAAACAGCTTTGCATGCGTGAGTCAAGAGCAGCAGCTGAGTGCTTTATCACTGCAGGCCCATCCTCCTTGTCCATCCAGCCCCATTCATCTCCTTTTAAGTCTTTTCTTTTTATTATCAGCCTGACGGTCTTTCCAGAGAAGCAGACTCTGTCTCTGTCATGTCTCATAGAGTCTCCACAAATACCTGTTGCATTTTGGACACTAAATAAATAATAAGTAATGACTGTACCAAGAAGCTGTCAAGCAGATCAATGCTGCTGCTATAAACAAAGCAGGCTTTTGGCTGGGGAAAGGCAGCAGGTTTCCTGGGCAGTCTGCACTCTGGGTGAGTGGCAGCGCCCAGGCATTAACACGGGACTTTGATCTCTGAAGTAAGAGATTATTCCCCCGTGGCCCTTTGGCGTGAGGAACCGGTGATAGAGTGACTGCAGTAAAACACGGCCGTTTGAGAGGTTGCTCCAGCATTTTACTGAGATTAGATCTCCGAAAGGGGCTGTTAGAACAGAAGAAATGATGGGACTGAGGGTTATGTGACCGCTGTGACTCATTAATATAACAAAATTTATGTCCGAACTACTCTCACAACTGGTCCGAACCAACTCTCAGGAGCTGATTTCTTTCTTCTGGTGCTGCTATTGCCTAAAGGCCTCTGTGGGAGATGCGCTGGCTCTTTTAACAACCTCCTGCAATTACTCTGACTCTCTGGGCTCAGTTCACAGAGGCTTGGCTGTGCCACCAACAAGGACTTGGGTTCCTTCTGCACCTGCGATGGCCTCCCTTGCGAGTGGTGGCTTCATGGCACAAGAGCAGGTTGCAGAAGGTGGTTGCACTGACATATGTATGTGACAGCCTCACTGGGGCTGGGCTTTGGAATTTTTCCCAGGTTGTCTGTGTGAAAACATCAGATCCTCAAGACAGTTGCTGGGGGTGATGATGGAGAAGCTTGTTTTATTGAATTTCTACCCCTGCACCAGTAAATCATATCCCAGACTGATGGGGAAAGTTGTGTTGCTGGTTGGCACTGCCAGAATGCAAGTCAATAGAGACCTGACTTCTTCACCCAGAGGTCCCCAGGCTGAGTCTGGGTTCTGGGCAAAAGTGACAGAAAATCATTGACACTGAGCAGTTTTTCTCTCTGGGAAGGGTTTTTGCCCTTTATTTATTTCCTATTAAACAGCAGATACATGAATGAAACAAACCATCCAAACCTAGTGTACCACTGTCACAGCCCAGGATCCATCATGCTAATATTTGCTCTCTGAAGAGGAGGGGACTCAATCCTGCCCTATCCATGCAACAGCTGGGGCACATCACCCTCCATGGTATGGCTGAGCCTGGCTCTTCTCACTTCTGAGGATATCTCATTTCATTCTTGCTGTTTGCCATTAGTTCCTTCCCATCAGCACTAAATTGACTTTCTGTTTTCTAAATTAATCCTCTGATGTCTGCTGGCAATTTCCCCCCCTTTCCTCCCTCCACTTTTCTTACACCAACGTGACCCTAGCCTTTTCTCCCAGGTTTGCCTCATTCCCAGGAATCAGATTGGGATAACAGGGAAACAGGATGATCTTCCCAGCTCCATCAGCTATTTTCTCCTTTGGTGCAGCAAGGTGGATCCTCCTTCTCTCCACCTGAAACTCATTCATCAGGGGCATGATGCTGTTAAACGACCTCCTGGTTTGTAGTTCCAGTTTTACATTTGCTGTAAATACAAATCAGTGCATTTCCCTCACTGCTTCCCCCCAAGATCTAGTGTGATGCTCACTGTTCTCCCACCGGATCTCTGCCATGGCATCATGCATGTTCACAGCTGTCGGCCTGCTGTTAAACACCAGCACAAGCATTGCAAAACCACCTTTACCACTCAGTTTAAAGGGAATCAAAATGCATCTGCAGCACTCCAGTTCATACAGAGGAGATGATCAATGATGAATGAAGTTAACCAGTGGTTAAAGCACAAGAATGAGATCCTTCTTGAGAGGAAACATTTCTCTGACTATGAATCAGTGTGGATATGAAGGAATTGGCCTTAGGGTGCCAGCACAGCTGTTCCCACCTTCCTTTCCCAGCAAAGTGACTCATAGAAAGATAACTGCTTAGAAATCCCACTGGTAGCAAAGCAGCTTTGCCCTGGAGTTGTGTTGCTTCATGTTGGTGCTTACAGTGATGCTTGGAGAACAGATCCATTCATATCTAAACCAGCAGGAAGCATGGCCAGGCTGAGCAGTTGTATGCAAAGGGCTGGAAAGGAGATGGGGATATGCTGGGTCTGGGTTTAGGAGTATTTCACATGGGAGGGTTCATGTAACCTCCCAGCGCTGAGAACCAAAAAAAGCTTCATTGTCAGAGCAGGATTTGAGAAGAGGTATCTTATGGCATGCAGAGGAGAGAACCAGTCCTGAAAGTCCTCCCCCAGAGAAGATGTGAAGTGAAAAGAGGAAGGCAGGGGAGAAAGCACTCTTTAAGGCGATTTGGCAAAGAAGAGAGTGAAGAGAAGGCACCTGTGTGAGAGAAGTGGGAGGGGACAGGAGAAGTAATCCAAGAGCTCCCATCAGGACTGGGGAAGAGATGGCTGTGTAGGTAATTTGCCACACAGGCAGGAGAGAGCAAAGCAGCCTTGGGGAGGAGGGAAAGCTGGCAAAGGGCCTTCGGAGGAGAGAGCAGATGCCAACTTGGAAAGCAGCTTAGCGGCTTCTTTATAAAGAGCTGTATGCCTCTTTCTGGGTCTTCCAGCAGAATCTCCCAGCATGTCAGTCTTTGCCGCTCTGCTTTTCTGTCTCATTGAGGTCAGTGATCTGTGTGAAGATCTGCAAATTCAGCTTCCAGCATCGCCTCCTTCATCACCCTATACCAGGACAAGAGAAGGCAGGAAGGGTAACGTAAAGATGTGATGGACAGTGTGAAGCACATGAGCCTCTATTTTGTAACATCATTGCTTTAACCTGTTTATCTCTGAAAAGAGGGGAAATTCTTGCCGGGCAGTCTCTATTTCTGCTGCCTCACCTCAAGATCTAAAACTAGTGAGAGGCTGGAGAATTTCAATCTAATTAGCTTAACAAAGAGTAGGTTAATAAGTAGCTTGATCACAGTCTGAGTTCCTATAAGGGAAGGAGATTTTGGCTAGTATAAAACCCCTTTAATCTATTGGACAAAAGCGTAACAAGATCAAATACTGGAAGTAGAAACCAGGAAAGATTAGAACTAAGGAAATGCTTTTGTTACAACAGGGGTAATTAGCCATTGGAACTATTTATCTCAGTACGGGGGGATTCAACATCACTTTGAAGTGTCTAAATGAAGATGAGATATTCTTGTACAAGAAATGTTCTAAGTCAGCTAGCAATTATGAGCCTGATGCAGGAACTGCTTTGCTTAATTCACCAGCTTGTGCTTTTCATCAGTTTAGATTGGCTGATTCTTATGGTTCTTTTGAGCTCCGCAATTTCTGAACCTATGAGAAATCAGAGGTACTGCTGATGAGCAGAGCACCTGATAGTGCAAATACTGGTACCAGGAAGCAGTCAAAGAGTGCAAAGGGTTCTTTTGAAGTAGAAAATAAGAAATCTGTAGCAGCATTTACTGACAACTTGGTTATTCAGCTGAAAAGAAAATGGCTTTTGTGTGCTTCAATAGAGATCGGGCTGCAAACCCACCATCAGAGGTGGCTGGAGGTGTTGTCATCTCCTCAGACTTGTCATACTGTGTGTGTACTGTCACAGGACTGAAAATGCGATGGCTTTGTTTGTCCCAGCTTGTAGCATTCATCTCTCAAGCAATTCCCAAACAGAATTAGTCCCCTCCCTGGCATACCTTACTGGCTTCTTGTTATCACCACTCGTTTTATGGGGAAGGGCAGTTGGGGGGGCATGGAGATTTTATTCAAGCAATTAAGGAAAGTTGTCAGAGCTGGGATTCATACCCAGGGCTTTACAGCACCATATCACTGTAAAGCTACTAATGGAGAGCTAGGAAGTGTGTGTGTTTGCTGTTGGTCTGAATTTGATCTTCCTTTCCTAAATAAGAATAATAAAAGAGGGAAGGAGCTGGAGGAATCCTCTGTTGAAGCCCTATGGGGAGTACCAGAGGCTTCAGTGTTTGTTTGTGTCTCTGACAGCCTGACCCTGTGGGTGAGGTTAATCAAGTTGAAAATTAAATCAAATTTCAAATGTTAAAGCAGCCAATTAAAGAAGCAATCACATCAGAGCATGCATTTTTAAGAAGTTTTTTGTTTAGTCTGCCATAATTAATTTATTTAGCAAGAAAACTTTTGTTTGTACAAAATACTTGTTAAATTGATCATGAGTGGTTGAGGAAGCAAAGATGCAGCAACACAGAGGCGTAGCAGAGCAGCAGTTAGCCAGGATATGTCACCTGAAGTTCACTAAAGGTCTGAGTAAGTTTTATAGGGAAGGTCTTTTCCTACCACAGACCAAACAAAATGCATCTTTTTTCTCATTGCATGGCTGGAGGCATGATTGCTGTTTGTGGCCTGTCCATTAACCGTAAAAGTGTCTCTGATCAAATAACTTACCATCTCCCTGCTTTGATTTCTCTTGATGCATCCCTTAGAAGACTGAATAGCTGGTGAGTTGGATAATTGGCTCTTTGGAAGTTACCCTTTACCTGCATGCTCTTAGCATCAGTTGATAGCATGTGAATGATTTTCTCTGGCTTTGTGCAGCTCAGCATCCCTGCATTTCCAGATCTTTCCTGCATGTTTAGGCAGGTTGGTATTTATTTTGCCTGTTGCATGGGCTGGCTGGAATCTCTCTTGAGATTCCTCTTGGAATGTTATTGAACCTTTGTGAACACCTTTCAGTAATGAAAAAAGGTGGTTCACAGGTATGTCTTTCCTTTGAGCTTTTACCATGTGAGATGAGGGTTGCAAACTTCAGTGTATCAGAAAGTGCCTGAAAGCTTCTTGCTTTCTGCTGTTACCACCGGTTCTTTGGACATTGGTTATTCTGCCAGTCTTGAGACTCCACTTGAGGAATGACAAATGCAAATCTCTAATAAAGCAATGAGCAGGGAGGAGGTGCTGAGGAAGCCTCACAAAGATATGAATCTTACAGTATGGCAGGACCTGGAGAGGAGCATGGGCACCAGTGGACCAATGGCTGATAGAGCAGTGCTGGGGTCCTCAACCCAAGCTCAAAGTGGAGGACCTGCTGCTTTGTTTTGATTGTGGTTTACAGATCTGAATAGCAGGAGCCAGGGACACTGATGTTTGTCTCCTCCCTGGGGCTGGAGATGACACAGTGATGCAGACCTGGAGAACAGCTTGTTCACAATATGTGATTCACAGGGTAGCTGGATCCAGTCTGAGGAATTGGTTGTAAAGTGCTGAGATAGAGTTTGGTTTCCATCATCAAGCAGTGATTAGTTTGGGAAGGAGGGAGGAAATACGATGCTTGGAAGCTTGAATACTTGAATTCCCGATGCTTTTTCCCTCTCCCAGCCTTCTTTTTGTTCAGGAATAGACAAGGACTGGAAGCAGCCTCCTCGAGTTTGCAGTTGCCTGAACTTTTTGTTATTAATTAATCCCATATTTATTCACACAGCACTCCGTTTGCCTCAGACTGTGGGTAATAAACACTGATCAAGCAGGCAGAGATGATAAATTATCTCTTTAATAATTAACAAATGAGTCCTAACAGATGGAACCCAAACAAAATGGTCTGTATGTGCACACAGCACATGGCTTGCCTTCCTGTTTGTCACACTGAGATATCACCAGAGATTTTGACGTGTCTCCACTGATCTCAGGTTAGTCACCCTCACATGCCATGTGGGCTGTCTCTGGGTCTGCTGTGGGCTCTTCATAGAGCTGAAGTTCTCCATATGCCAGCAAGGGAAATGAATGAGACAAAACAAGATGATGTCATGGAGGAAAAGTGTGATGGAGAAGAGAGGGGGATCCCAGCTTTTTAACATTAGTGAGGATGCAGGAGCATCCCCACAGAAGGATCAGCTGTACCTTATGATTTGTTATGTTGAATTAATAGAGATTATAGTCCATGTAATTCTTTGTGCTATTATCTAGCAAAGAATAAAAAGTCAATGCACTGCTGAGTTAAATAAACATGAGACGCTACAGTCGTATGAGCATAGTATCCTGTGAGCTAACTGAGCATATATTATTCATCTCCAGTTATTATTCATGACCTTTCCCTCACACTGTCATGGCTCCATCACTTGTGAATTTATAAGTTCATTAATAATGAGTGAAAATTAATAATGCATTTTCATTATATCCATTGGGTATATTTACAGCATTCATAATGCATTCAAATAACTGATTTGAGGTGTAAAAATAAAGCCATATCTCTTCCATGGGCCCTCACCTTTTTGATTTTGAAGAGTTACTATTTTTGTTAATAATCCTTCCTGCTTCCATTGCCGTGCAGCCATGCTGTGTAATAGCCTGCCATCTGCCACCATCATGCTTAAAAAGGCTTGAATCGAAGTGGGAAATATCATTACTGTGTGAGATTAGAAGAATGAAGGCTGGGTTGGATGGGGCTTGGAGCAACTTGGTCTAGGGGAAGGTGTCCCTGCCCATGGCAGGGGCTGGAACTAGATGAGCTTTAAGGTCCATTGCAACCCAAACCATTCTGTGATTCTACAATGATCCACAAATTACTCATTACTGAAACAACACCAAATTCTGAGAGGGTGGATGAAGTCTGAGGTTCAGCTGTTTCCTTCCCTTCCCCCCCATCAGTTGTATTGGGCCGGTACTGAGGAGCACAGTCAGGTGGAAGGAGGCATATCTGATCCATCAGTACTCCAGGAAGCACTGTAATACTCTTAGGAGCACATACATTCACTTGGGGTGTTGCTGTGATGTGTTCCTAGGACAAGTATGCCCTAGCAGGTCACATTGTTACACTTTATTTTAATTGGAAGACGCCTACCTCATTTCCTTTGTCATCTGCAGGGGTTTAATCCTTTTGGGGTTTTAGAACCTGAATGTTTTTGTGAGCTCTTCTTTCCTGTTTTCATTTCATTCTAAAGAAGAAATCTCCAAACCCTTCTTTTTTCTTCTCAGAAGACATCTTTGCCCTGGCTCTGTGTAGGGAAACGCTGGCACTGGTGTGCAGATTATTAGTTGGCTTTAAACACCAGAGTCTGAAAGTTTGGAGACACAGTGACAGATAAGCAGTTAACGTAACTAATCCTATTCCATTTGCACTTCTTTCCTTTTCAGGTATTATGATTATCCCTATTTTATTTTGTCAGCAGTACTTTCAGTTTCATTTCTCTGGTTTTATTTCAGTGCTCATAGCACCGTGGTAAGACACAACTGTAAATAAAATACATCTTTTATCTGTTACCCATTATAAGCATAGGCTGCCTGCTTTTAAACAGCTGCAGGAACATTGAGTGTAATGAAGGTACTGCCTCCAAAACACATAGCTGATATTCAGACAGGACAGGAAGGGCTGCCTCTAGCCTCATGGAATTGGAAACACTTAATGTAAGAGTCAGTTGGATATCAGGGAGAATGTATATTATTTTCTCTTCCAACTAATAGCATTTTTTAAGTAAAGCTAAAGCTGATATGTCTGGCTGAGTCCCTGCCCTTTGTGAGAGTCACAGCTTCACCAAGTGACAAAGGATTGAACAATGTGAATTCTGGGTATCCTATGTGCTGGCTAGAAATGCTGCAAAGTAAAGAGGGAGGTAGAAGAAAAAAGCCACAAGGAAGGGACAGTAAGTGAGCTTTTTATATTGGCTTTAATCAAAACATAATGACAAGAGTTAAAGCATAAAGCGAAGGAGGGATTTTGCTTGTGTCAGCCTGGAGGAGGGAGCCATTAATTTCACTCCATCATTTTGAATTGCTTTCTAGAGCGTTTATTCATCCATCTTCTCCAGCCAAACACTTCACCCTGCCTATCATCATTCTTTCCTTTAGATTTAAATTATGAGTCTGTATTAAATTAAGTATCTCTTTTGCTTGTTTTTGTGTTTGCTTATTGAACCCGTTTTGGACCCTCAGAACAGTTTCATGCTCTGCTTAAGTGGCCTAAGTTAGCTGGGAGCCTGTGCAGATACTTTTTCCTTTGGACAACATTGTCAGAGCAAGCCAGCCAGTGACTGATGTAATCTGGAGTCAGTGAGTGTGTACAGTGGATAAATGTGCCTGACGCTTTGTGATAGAGCTGGTAATTACATTTCACAGTGAGTGGTATTAATAGTGAAAGGAGGCCCTGGCGTGCTGCATGAGAATTGGTAATAGGAGAGGCTGTAGGGAGAAAAGGGAGTCATTTATTAACCTGACGAATTATGGAAAAATGGACTTTTCCTTTGAATGCAGAGAAGCTCTCCCAGACATGATGCCGTTTGAGATACCTCAGGACCTTTGGTGAGCAGTGATGATATTGAAAACTCCTCTCTTTCTTTTTACCCTGTTGCGCTACCCCTGACTTTTTTGACTTCCATCTCTCAGGCTTTGCTTAAATACTGTGTCACCTGGTTTTATGCTGTGTAGAGGTGGTGCTTGGTTAGAGATTCACACATCTTGAGATCTGAAGATCGAAAGTTTGAACATATAGAAGAAAAGGTGGTGAACCTCTGAAGAGAATCAGCTGGTGGTTATCAGTCATGTGGGACAAATGTCCTGCAAAACAGGATTCTCTGACAATGTGGTCTTGGGGACAGATCTGTGCCTATGAAGGAGGTATCCCCATTCTGGGAGACTTGCCAACAAGCAGCAGAAACTTTTGTACTTCAGTCTTGCTTAGGCGATTTCTTATCATTGCATTTTCCATAAGAAAATGCCTTTGAGAGAGAAAAATAACCTCTCCCAAGCTTTCCTTTCTATAAAAGATCTTTTCCTATGGATCCCTTTCTTCCTCCCTACTCCCATCTCTACATTCCAGCCACAATCTTGATTTTTCCTAAGGTTTGTCAGCATTCACTACATACCCAACATTGTATCTCACCTCAGAGCTATTTCCTTCCAGCCTAGCAGAAGTGCTGAAGGGATGGTGCTGGTCCAGCCAGTCCATTAGTGCTCAGAAGAGATCTAAGGTGCCTTCAAGCAAAGGCGTAGCTGTTGACACAGCTGATGCACATAGCCCCCAGGCTGCTGCACACACTGCCAGGTTATGCAGGTCTCTCCTGAGGTTCTTAAAAGGCAAAACCTGCCAGCTCTGGGAAGCAGGACAGCACAACGATGGAAGCAAGCCTGAGCTGGAGAGATTTGCCAACACTTGAAGGTATTAGAAGTGCTCCAGAGCCAGAGTGATTTAATGGTGTGATTACTTCTTCATGCAATGCACACAAGGTTTGTTATTAGATTCCCCCTCCTGCCTTCTTTTGTTCTAAATGCTGTAGAAACAGGCTAGTTTGAAATAAACACCTGGGGCTGTTATGCTATATCATTCATTTTAATTAACTTTTAAATCATATAATGTCACCTGGATACCTTTTGAAATTCTACAAGCCTAAGACACAGCATTAGATGTAGCTCTATTCAGTTACTGCCTTTGATAAAATCACCTTCTGGAGGGTTCTCTTCCACTCTTTCCTCCCTACCAGATATGCTGTCCTTCAAAGAGAATAGGCTGTTACCAAGTGATTAGTGGCTGAGGGGCTTGAAAGCATGGTCTTGTTGAGTCAATGTCAAGTGGTATCATTGTGGGTCGATGAAGCAGCTTCTGGCGTTCACAATAACTTTACACTAATGGTTTCATAGGCTCTGTATCCATATGGCAATTTTATGCTCTTGGCCATGAGATGTTCTTGCTCAAAGGGGACAGTGAATTAGGAAGAGAGGAAATGTGTCCCATGGTTGTTAAAGCTTCTTGGCAGGGAAGTCTCTAATATTAATTTGTGCTCTTCTCTGATACAAGTTGCCTATGTACTAGTATTTCTTCTTCCGTAAGAAAGCACCAGCTGTGCATTTTCCCTGTGGGGGGGCTTTCAAGAGCCAGTAAATGCATACTGTAGCATCCATCCATATGGCATTTTGTAGGCGTTTAGAGCAGAGTAACAGGGGAAAGAGCTAAAACATGAGATTGTCTTGTCCCTTCATTGGCCACAAGGAGGGAGCAATCCAAGGGCTCTGTGTCTCACAGCTAAGCTCTTTGCACTGAGCCAAGTCCACCCTCTGCACGGAAAGCTGAATTTCAGAGAAGACACACATTGAACTGTTAGGGAGAATCCTTTAGGATATTCATTATTAAAAAACAAAAAAACAAAAAAAAAAAAAAACCAAACCAAACCAGTAGTGAAGATGTTAGTACTGATGGAGAAGAGGAGCACAGAAGGCTTAGGAGGCAAAAAGAGAAGGTGTTGGGATTTATTGAGCACTTCCAAGCTCAAAGCACCCCAGGAGCACCAAATAGAGTCCAGATATAAGGAAATGGTTGAGAGATGCCTTTGAGATGTCTAAGCAGAGAGCAAAGAGAAATAAAAAGAGGAGATATTGGTGCAGAAATGATGGCTGAGTGTGGGAGTGTGAAAAATCACCAAAAGGGGCAGTGTTGCAGAGGGATGTGATGAGGAGAGTTCATGGAACAAGAAACAGAGAAGTCAGCATTGGGTTAAAGGAGTGCATGGACATAACAAATGGGAGAGAAGTGGGAAACTTTAAGGGTTAATAGTCCTGATGTGACTATGAGAAGACCTGCTGGTGAGAAATGGAGGGGTTGGGAAAGGCCATGGGAGAGGTCTCTCTTCTGGTAACCTCTGAGGTGGAGATTGAATTGATCAGCCATGCCATAATGTCACTGCATCCTCTTGATCTTTTTTTAAAGTTCTTTCTTTTGTGTGTGAGCTCCTTCCACAGCCTCAGCAGCGTGAGTGAACAGGGCTGCGGTCAGCTCTGTTCTGCTGTGCTGCTGGTCCCTCCTTTGATGGTACGTTTCACACTGTCCAGGATGTTACCCTTTGACTTTTCTCCCTGTGCTCTGCTCTGAATGCACTGGAAGCTGGAAACCTACATAAATGCAAGTCAAACAGCAAGATTCCTGAGACCATTAGTGTGTAGTGCCAACGTCATCCTTGCAAGGGTATGTGGGATGGTTGTTACAAGGCCCTTGGCGCTCAAGTGCTGATGAATTTGCAGGATATCATTAAGCTCCCAGGATTTCTTTCTGTCAGTCAACGTGCAAGTTAAAAAGCTCCACCATTTCCATAAAATAGGGAAGGAAGTGGGTTGGGGCATAGCAAATCCTTGGAGGGAGACACGCTTCAGCAATGCAAGGGCACACAGTCTGCTCAGAGCAAAGGAGGAGTCATTCTGATAGGATGCTGTTTTGATCTCTTCCTTTAGCAGCTTTTCCAACCAAGTTTTCCACCTTTTTCCCTCTGTCTGTAAAATGGGAGTGAGCTGAAGTGGCCGTTTCACACTGCTGCATGCTGAGAGTCTCACCTGACATTGGTGCTTTGTTTCATCCCTGGGAAGGTCAAACATTGTGCTGGGGGACCAGCCAGCGGGAGCTCCATGGAAATAATCAATAGAGGGAATAGCAGGACTGAGATAGCATCAAGCCCATGCTTAATAAGAAGGGGAGAGAGAAGCACAGGGCTTGGAAGGAGGTGGGGGGGAAAGTGGTAGGACAGCCAAGACCTAGCAAGAAGCTGCATGATAATGAGGCATAGGTGATAGCAAAATGGTTAAGTCAGCAGAGCTGGACGAGGTGCTAATGTCCAGCTTTTCAATTCCAGGCAGGTACTGCTGCGTTTGCAGCTGTGGCTCCTCAGGAACAGGAGGCATGTGGCTGTGAATGTGAAGTCCAGAGCGAGGGGACAGGGAAGTGGAGGGGAGGAGGGAGATGGGGACACCCTGATGCTTGGAGCACAGGAGGTGCATGGAAGGGAGCAGGACAGCCGGAGCTAGAGCTTTGCTCCTTTGGCTCTGTCAGGTTCATGGACCTGCTGGAGCTGTGCTCTTGCCCCCCTGGATGGTGGTGTGCCCTGTTGTGGTGGTGCAAAGTGAACTCAGAGAGCCTGCTGCCAGTAGCGGTGTTACAAGTGCTCTACAGGGTGGTTATGAATGGGCCTGTAATAGACCTGTGTACACAGAGCCAGATATTAATAGCCTCCTGAGAAAGAGCTGAGTTGGATAAGTGCACCTACTGTAAGGCCACTGGAGCAAGAGAGGGAGGGAGAAATCTGTGTGGTTTTATTTTAAGTTGCAGCCCCTGATAAAGGCCTAGTTAAGCTCATGGTTTCCAATGAATACGAATGGCACAAAATACTATTTCCCAGGTGCTGTTTCTGCCCTGAATACAGGCTCTTAAGGAATCTAATGATGGTTGCTGGCTCTCCTGGGTTTCCAGCAGCCTTGTAGCCCATCTGCGCTGACCCTGGGACCCTTCCTCCACATTTCCGTCTCACATCAACATGGCTCAAGTGGGGTCCCATGAGCTCAGACCCTTTTGGAGACCCTCCCTGAGCTATTCAGCAACTGCTATTACTCAGCAGGGCTGTGGGCACGAGCACATCATCAACATTGGCTTCAGCCCTGTGCTTCCCTGGAGCCCATCCTGGCTGCCTCTCCAGTTTTTGCAGACTCTGCTTTGGTGTCCCCAGCTCTCCAGTATTTATCATGCTTACACCGATATATTGCATTCCATTCTCCCTGGCCAGCACTCATTAAAAGGTAATATCCAGCAGTTGGCCTTCTGCACTTTCTCCAGGGAAGCTGTTCTCATGTGTTGGCAGGTTTTGATGGCTCATTCCTATCAACCCAGGTATGCTTAGATACCAAGAAGAATTAACCCCACTGGTGCCAGTAAGTAATCATTGAAAAGGAAGGAATCAAGCCGTCTCTGTGGTTGTTAGTTGTATCAGTTCTGCACCATACAGTGGGAACTGTGTGTGCGTGGCTGTGTTTACCCACATGCTACTGTCATACTGATCTGAGGGCAAATACATAGACATAATACCTGGTTTTGCCAGAGATAGCTAGAACATGCCTAAACATCCATGTGGTTGTAGGAATGAGTGTTGTGTCTGTTGAGTGATACTTCGACTATCCCTGATAATTCCCTCAAGGACTCATGCTGATACTGTGACTGCTCCAGCCATGGCACGCAGATGCCACTTTAAAAGGTTCCTCTGCTTAATGTATTTTGCTTCATCTGTCCTTCCAGCCTCCCTCCCCCTAAAATGATTCTGACTGCTCAAGTCTCAGAATAGACAAGCTTGCTGTTTCAGGCTGATGTAAAAATGTTCCCTTTAGCATCACGCATTCAGGGAACAGACATTCATCCTATTGGGAAAGGGAGATGCATTGCTTTCCAGTGGCCCCACAACTTATATCTATAGCCTGGAAAGTCCTAAACTTAATGCACTGTGGTTAAGTGACACGTTTGTCTACAGAAACTTTACTTGCTTTTGGTTTTAAAGGTCTCTGGGCTTAAGCTAGTAGAGGAAACTTGGTATGAGAAGCGTAGATATTACACACACACACATATATATATATGTATTTATTTATTTGCTTGTTTATTTATGAGTGGAATAAAAATTATCCACTCTTAACAGCATTTGTAAGCTCAGCTTTGGAATATCCAGTCTCTTATGCCTCTCATTTCCCTATTTAAATTGAGGCCATGTTTCACACTCAGGACCAGAGAGAGCCCAGCTTTAGGTGGACCAGCTGTGCAAGCAGGTTGCACCATAAAGCAGTGCTGCTGTGGGTCGTCAAGCACTTTGCATCCCTACCTGGTAAATCCTCCCCATACAGAGCTGAGATGCTGCAGGACAAGGGGACAGGGAGAGCTGGCATGACCCTTATTTTTATTTATTATCACAGTCCACACAGGTATGTGGATTCATGATTGTATTCTGTGATTCAGG
Organism: Agapornis roseicollis; assembly: GCA_002631895.1. Classification (NCBI taxonomy): domain Eukaryota; kingdom Metazoa; phylum Chordata; class Aves; order Psittaciformes; family Psittacidae; genus Agapornis; species Agapornis roseicollis. The sequence continues at coordinate 126,854 of NDXB01002359.1, read as the reverse complement.
AAAAAAAGCAAAACGTTCCAGTTTTTAGTCCAAGGTTTTCTGACTGTCTCTTGATGCTGGAAGTCAGAATCCCTTGAATTGTCCTTTTTTTCCTTCAGACCAAGCTGTTTAATATTAATGCTGATTTCCCAATTGCTCATTTCAAGGAGAGTGATAGCAACTTTCAGAGCTTTGGGGACTTAATTTTCTTCTGGATTTATAGGCCGCCACCCAGCTCTCTCCACCATGGTTTCTTTACTCCATCATCTGTATTTTTCCAGAGAACACTTTAAAGATATTTGACTGTAAGTTATTTCTCATTGATCCTTGGCTTTTCCCATCTTTTCTGTGTCCTTATTATATAGAACAGTGTGTTTATGATCTTTTTTTAACATTTTTACAGAAGGTCAAGCCAGTCAGGAAGCAGTTACTCTAATACACTGGAAAGGCAGATGTATTTGACATACTTGTCTGTGAACTGTCAGCATCTAGGGGGTGATAGTGGATAAGGTAAGGAAAGAGTTGCCTGAAGAACATTTAGGGAGAGAAAATGAGAGAAAGCTCTGTTCTTCCAAGGCATTACCTGAGAAGGATCTACTGGAAATTAACCAACAGATTTTATTTTACCAGCTCTGAACTATAAATGAGTTTTACTTGAATCTACATGGGGAGGTTACAGTGCTAAAATCCCTCCATCATTCAGTGCAGCCATTCCCCTGGTACTGTGAGCTCTGCGCAGTAAGTCCACAGTTTGAGTGTCATAGGGTCTCATTAAAACATTAATGCTTGGGGAAATGATGAACCCTGATGGGTTTTCGACAAGCATTCCCCTGGGAAGAGGGAGAAGTGTCACAAAGCACTATGTCAACAAGGGCCACATAGCTTGTGCTTCTTACGCTGTACATCATTTCTTATCAGTCCGTACCCTCTCTGCTCCTCAGAGGATGAGAAACACATGAATCAATCACACTGCCTCCTCTGCATCCTATAAATTAGAGAAAGATGCAGCTGATTTGCCTTTTGTTTCTTTGTGGTCTTTAATTGCCTTTCCATTATATCATCTAGTGTCCCTTTCTCCAGCCTCTTTCCTATCCATCTTTGAGAATGATGAGCAGTCAAGTGTGATATGCCCCGAAGGTGACTGTCAAAACACGCTGAATTATGGAGTAGTCCAGTATTCTCTTTCTTCTCTCTCTTTTTCCTTTAGAGTATTGCTGGGAGAATAGTTGCACCATTCAACTGGGAGGTCAGGATTGCCTTTTAGATTAGGTGGGACACTTTGGATTTTCTATGATTTGCAATGTAAACCTTGGCTAGTCTTCCTATGCATTGAGGCTTTATATACTGTTGATACAATCCTGAAGCTCTGTGCTTCACTTCACTCATCCCACTGTGAGCTCTGGCTTGTTCCCTGCATTGTGTTCCCAGGCTTTTTGTTTGGATTCAAATGTCTGCCTAAATTAACCTTTTGACAGACACATATTTTTGTATAATGACATTTTCCCAGGGATTAATCTAATTGTTTCCTGCTTTAATTAAGATCCCTGGAACTAGTGTTGTGCTGGCCTCTGCAGTTCCTGTCTCTCCTTGTCTATCCCTACCATAAAACTGTGGTTAAAGAAACCTTCTCTCCCTTAAGGCAAAACATGAAGGGATGCATGTAGGCTGTGCTGACATTATCTGTGATAGCTGTGCTCCAGTTTAGCGGCAGCTCACAGAGCCAAGTGGCTTCATCCAGCTGCCTCCATCCCTAGCAGAGTCAGAGCCAATGCTCCCTTACGTCTGAGCACCCTTGCCTGAGGAACCCCTTGGTGTGCTGCAGGCTTAAGGCAGAGTGTGAGCCACCTCACTGGAGACACAAAGCTGGAAGAGCAGATGGACCACAAGCCAACAGTGTCCTCTGCCTGTCCTCAGGCAGGGAACTGAACCACGACTGCATCCATCCAATCAGCCTCTGGCAGCAGGGCTGCGCTGCTTGGGTTGCAGGGTGTTCATCCACAAATATGCCTTTGCCAGGTCCTGCATTTAGGCCACAACAACCACATGCAATGTTCCAGGCTTTGGGAAGAGTGGCTGGAAAGCTGCTTGGTGGAAAAGGACCTGTGGGGCTGATTGACAGAGCTGAACATGAGCAGCTTGTGCTCAGGCAGCCAAGAAGGCCAACAGCATCCTGGCCTATATGAGAAATAGCGTGGTCAGCAGAGCCAGGGCAGTGATTGTCCCCCTGCACTGGGCACTGGTGAGGCTGCACCTCAAATCCTGTGTTCAGTTCTGGGCCCCTCACTGCAGGAATGATACTGAGGTGGTGGAGCAGGGCCAGAGAAGGGCAATGAAGCTAATGAAGGGTCTGGAGCAGCTGAGGGCCTTGGGGGGTTTAGTCTGGAGAAGAGAAGGCTCAGGAGGGACCTTACTGCTCTCTACTGGACAGGGGGTTGCAGAGAGGTGGGGATCAGTCTCTTCTCCTAAATAATGAGTGATAGGATAAGAAGTAATGGCCTAAAGCTGCACCAGGGGAGGTTTAGACTGGATATAAGGAACAATTTCTTCACAGAGAGGATACTCAGTATTGGAAAAGGCTGCCCAGGGCAGTGGTAGGGTCATTGTCCCTGCAAGTGTTCAAAAACCGTGTAGATGAGACCCTCAGTGCCATGGGTCAGTGGTGGACTTGGGATAAAGGTTGAACTTGATCTTAAAGATCTTTTCCAACTTAGCTGATTCTATGATTCTAAAGCATGTTGCAGTCAACAAAATTTGGCACGTTGCAGTCTTAAACCTGAAGTAGAGCCTGGGGAAGAGAGAATGCCTTTTAGGCTTCTTTAAAGTAATCCAGGGTTTAAAATAATAGTAGTAGTAATAATAGCAATAATAATTATTATTATTGTAATAACAGCAATAATACTACATATTACTTATTGGGGACCCACACAAAATCATTGATGTTTGCCTTTGCCATCCGCCTATTGTGCATTTTGCTGATGCACAGCTTCTGCTTGATACTGTTGCATAAATAAAATAAGCCCTCTTAATTTCTAACTCCTTGAGAAACATGTACATGCAATAATGTAAAGCTTTCTCCTGGAAAAAGGGCAAAATCAGCAGGAAAAGAGAGAGATTATTTTCAACAGTGTCCTTTTAATTAGAGCAATAATTAATTCTTTTCCCTGACATGCACATACAGATTACTTTTTTAAAATATTCCTGCTTGAAATAAAATGACTTAAAGCTACATAGCAGCAGAGCATAAATCTAAAGGAGATAATTTGGGAATGCATATATTTTGAGCACTCGTTTTGAATCCAAAATGGTCACTGGAAAGCATGGGAAGGATCATAGCCGTAACATCTAACTGCAAGGTGCACAAAATCCAACTCAAGACCCAAGTGCTGAGCCCAAGCAGAGGCTCCATGCAGGCACAGGGGGCTTGTGAAGTGGAAACTCGAGTTAATAATTGTGTTTCCAGGGGACAAAATGCTTCTTATTGTTGGTCTAAGTGCACTGTCTTTCCAGAAGTTTTCCTGGCAGTATGGGCTTTGAAGGTTGCTCAGGGAGGGATGTTATGTGGAAAATGAATGTGGAAGCAAGAGATCACTTTAGAAAGGGTGAGAGAAGGCCAGAAGCAGGCTCAGGCCAGAGGAGGAGGTGGCAGTGCAGGCACTGGAACTGGGGTGGACATGGAGTGGCCCAATACAGACCAGTTCTCCTCAGCTTGAGGGTGGATAGCAGCAAGACACTGATGAGCCCAATTGCTGGGGGCTGGCTGTGGGACACAGATGGGGGGAAATGGGCTTCATGTGAGGCTCTGAGCTTCAGTTGTGCTGATGGAGAAATGACAGAGGAGGGCTGAGAAGAAAGAAGGCAGACATCAAGGGCTGGTGCAGAGGTGAAGAGAGGGGAGAAAAGAGATGTGCTTCTGGAGGAACCCAGGCATCCTTTGCTTTTACCATTCTCTATTACTGTTCTTTTTATAACTCCCTGAGCCTTGCTACAGGAACCCCCTGGGTATCACTGCGTGCCAAAACCCAGCATGCCGCCGTTTGCTCCCAGCTAACATCCCCACAAGCCTGCACCAGCTCCTAGAGCTCAGTCTCTCCACACCATGGCAAGCCGATGAAATTGCCTTGGGCACAGCAGGGAAGCATCTCACTGCTTCCCTGTAATTACACTTGTGAAAATGCCTCCGTGGAGAAGCCAAGGTGGGAGATTTCTCCTGCACCCAGGTATTGTCAGCCCTGCTTAGAGAACTGTGTCATTGGGCTGTGCTGCCCAGCCAGGGTTTGATTTCTGATGGTGGTGATTAAGACTACTCATTTAGGGACATAAAAAGAGTTGGCTCTCTTAATTGCACATACAGATGTTTCCAGACATAAAGCAAAATGATGCAAGGAGGCTACAGCAACCAGCTCGTTCGTTTGGTCAGTGCCAAAATGAGGAATTAAAAGGACAGAAGGAAAAATAAACCATAAGGAGCTTTTCTTCACCTGTAAAGGAGATAATACTGGAAGGGTCATGAAAGGAGAGGTGGAGAGAAAACGTGGGTGTGAGAGGATGGAGTTCATATTGTCCATGCTGGGTTGTTCTGCTGCACCCAGGTTAAGCTCTGAGCCACAGAGCCATGGTCAGCAATGCAGCCATTAAGACCTCCCCAGCCCAGTCTCCAGTGGTGCTAATTAAAAGAGTTTCCTCTTCATCCTTTGTGACAAAACAATTTCCACGCATCTCTTCATTCAGTTACTTTTCTCCAGCGATTAGCAAGCCAGGGAAGTACTGTTTCCTTCTCCATTGTTAATTAAAAGAAGTCTGAAGCACCTTCATGAACCTCGGGTTCCTCTCAATTTGCAGACACTTTGCAGCACAGAGATGAGCTGCAGGGCTCGAGATGCATTTCACTGTGAGCCCCAGAGGTCCACAAAACCCTTGATTAGAGGAGAGAAGTCTGTTTCAACCAGGCTCTGTCTAGAGCTACTAAGGAGACATAATCATCTACTTCTGCCTCTTAGAGTGGTCTAAAAATGATCTTTTTTATACCTTTAAAGGACCTTGAGGCTTGTGTTGTTTGGTTGGAGGTAAAAAAATCCCCTCCACAGGGATGCTTCCCAAGAGTACCACACCAAACCTGCTCCTTAGACTTCTGCCTCAGCTGTATGCTGCATGCTGCCCTTCTGCCTCTCTTGGTCTTAGTGAAGTCCCATATGGCTGGAGAATCAGTTGAAGGCCTTTGCAGTCCTCCTCGCTGCAAGTTGGACATAAGATCTGTGTGAGAGTGGTGTGGGCACAAAGGGTGCGGTTGTTGGGATTTGCCCTTCAGGACTCTGCAGGCATATATATCCCATCCTCACTGAGTGTCACAAATCAGCCCTAAGTTCCAGTGCTTCTCCAGGTAGCAGAGGCAGCTGTTTTCCTCAGTGGGACCCACCTCTCCATAAGTACCTTTCTTTTACTGAACAGCTTCCAGTTTCATTTCTTGCTTTTCCTTGTTCACCACTTGGCACTGAATCTGATCTAGATGTTGAATAATCACAGTACATATTGTGTTGGGGAGATAAGTGGTTAAATGGCTCATCTTCAGCTGAAAGCACTGATATTTTTGGGTCTTTTTGTTTGCTTCTTTCAGGGCACATCCACGTTTGAGCACAGCTAAAGGTGATACAGAGATGGCACCTTAATTGAAAGGAATCAGAATGTTGTGTGTTTCTCTTGCATTAATATTCTGTGCATATTCCTTTTTAAACCCAAAGGCTCTGTCCACTGTTCCTTGCTGGCCTTCAGAAAGGGAACTCCTGGTAAAGGGCTTAAAAGGCAATATTAAAAGGGGAGAGAAAGAACTGAAAAGGAGATTACAAATCAAATAAAAATTGCTCTCAAGAGTAGACTGTATCTGCTGGACAGGAATTATATTTGAGTTTGTGACTGGCTGCAAAATGCCTCAGCCACAGGGTAAGCCTTTTGCTCAGTTAATCATTAAAGACAAGCAGAGGACACTCAGCTTGCACAGGGATCAAGTCCAAAGCCACCTCATGCATATTGCAGCATCTCCATCCTTATGGGTGCTCAGGTGCTGATGGAGCAGCAGCCGCCGGGGAGGAGAACTTTGCTGATGCCTCTTAGCATGTGCTGCTTGTGGTTATGGAAGTTAATAGCTTGTTTCTGGAAGGTGACAGCCAGGCTGCTTTGCATTTAGTTCACCTGATGCTTGGGGTGCATGGTGGTCACACGGAGATCTCTGGTGATCTGGAGTTTGAAGAGCTCTGAGAGTTCTGCTCTTCTGGCCAGTGCCTGGGTGGTAGCATTGGTCTTGGCTTTCCTCTGGAGTGGAGGCAAGTTGAGGCATCTACAGCAGATGCTGCTTTTAACATTCCTGTGGTTTGCAAGGGATCATTCATTATTGCATTCATCCCATGCAGATTATCACAGATAATTTCAGGGTTTTCATCAGTATTTACCTACTCTGGATCTGACTACAGAGGGGAACATGCTCTTAATCCCATCAGCAGAGAGCGGAGGAGGCAGCAGCTCCAACATCACTCTTCATTCCCTGAATGCTTTGTGTTAGAGGCTGGAAATCTTTCGTTTGGGCCTGTTCTTTGTAGATGCTCTTTATGCCTTTGTCTTCCACCCGAGTGAGCAGGGGTGGGAAAGGCAGGGTGCTTTTCCCCCCTCTCTGTGCACCGCGTATGAAGTGCCTTGTGTAGACTTTGTTGGAGTCTTTCTAAGAGCATCTGCCTCCAGTTGGGGTAATTAGTACTCTCAAGCTGTAGTAGTGAGTATCTCGTTGATGGAATATGAAAGTGAGCAAAATGTCAGTTCAGCACTGCGTGGAGGCCTCACTGACACACAGCCTGCTTCTGAAATTGCTGCTGTTTTTTTCACTTAATTGCCTTTTTAATCATAGTGAAATTGCTCCTATTTGCATGAATATTCCAACAGCAGGATCGGTTTGCTCTTGTCACAGATACTCACTACATATCATACTCAGTTTTCTTCATATACTTCATATTTAGAGGAGCAAACTTTTTTTCCCTCTTGGTTCCCTCTGTCTGCCACAGGATGGGCAAATACTCATTTAGTTCAAGAAGTACTGTCCCCTTCCCCTTACCTGCTGCTACCTGCCTGCAGGCACCTCTGCAGTTAGCAAACAAAGTTGCCTTAAATTAAAAAAGATGACTTGTCTTAATAATTAAGAAGGAAGCAAACTCTTTGCCTTTATACACCTGCAAAGTTTTGTGGTCAGCAAACAGTGTGTGGGAAAAGTGTGTCACTGTTTCTGAGCACAGAGAGTCTCACACACATGCCCTGTGTTGGCAAGGAGAGATGGGAGTGATTCCTTGTCGTGGTACTGCTGTTTGATCCACTAGCATCAGTGTGATCTGCTCCTAATGTAGTGCCTACAAGACACCTGGAGAGGGACATTTTACAGGGTCCTGTAGTGACAGGACAAGGGGGAATGGTTTTAACCTGACACAGGGGAGATTGAGATGAGCTCTGAGGCAGAAGCTCTTCCCTGTGAGGGTGCTGAGGCACTGGCACAGGGTGCCCAGAGGAGCTGTGGCTGTCCCTGGCAGTGTTNGGGAGATTGAGATGAGCTCTGAGGCAGAAGCTCTTCCCTGTGAGGGTGCTGAGGCACTGGCACAGGGTGCCCAGAGGAGCTGTGGCTGCCCCATCCCTGGCAGTGTTCAAGGCCAGGTTGGACACAGAGGCTTGGAGCAAGCTGCTCCAGTGGAAGGTTTCTCTGCCCATGGCAGCGGTTGGAACTGGAGGAGCTTGAAGGTGCCTTCCAACCCAAACCAGTCTGGGATTTTATGATCACTTGCACCTTAATAGTCATTATTACCAGCAGTATCTCACAATATTGCTATAATTGTTAGGTATTGGACTCTGGCACAGATCAGAAAGTGGCTTTGTACAAACCACAAATCATCATGACAGGCTCTTTCCAGGGCAAGAGGCAGCAGATGGAGATGGACAGCTAAGGGACAGTGAAGAGCAATGATGCATTGATCTGGGCAGCCTGGCTGGGGTTGTAACCCCTGATGCAGAGCTTACTTGAATGGCCAGGGATGCCAGTGCCCAAGTTGTTCCCCTGAGCAATCCCTACCAGGGCAGAGAGGGGGGCAACACTCTGACCTGCACTGGAGACCTGTCTCCATCAGCAGCTATCCTTGGCTTGTTAGCAGAAGAAGGATCTGCATCCCCAAGGATATGCTGGAATCAGCAGCCTGTGATGTTGAAGACGTGTTGTGCTGCTGCAGGTGTCCCAACTGTTTAGGATGTATGGGCCCAAGTGTTGGTAAGGCACAATGAAAACATTGCTCACAGTCAGTAGCATGCCAAAACAGACCCGTCCACTTCCAAGGCAGTTAAGCAATCGGAAACAGGGTACACAATGAGTCATCTCAAACTGTCAAGTTTAAAGCAGAAAACATTGATTTTAATGGTAATTTCTGCATAAAAATTAATGGCACAATAAAATCTTAATTTGGAGTTTCAGAACAAATAATGTACTAGTAAAAGGCAGCATCCTGGAGTAATTTGAAAATGAATTAGGCCACTGGAATCAAACTCTCCCCACTGAGATGCCTTTAATTGATCATCCCTGTAACAGCTAGTTTACAAACATACAGAGCACTTGCTGCCTTGCACCTTCCAGGCAACACGCCCAGGAATGGCATGGAAACCAGTACATCCCTCCACATCCCTTCTGGGTCCCAGTGAGGAGATGATGGGGAGGAAATAAATCAAGCGCAGTCCTGTGGTCGGTACAACACGAGTCTTTGAGGTTTGAACAGGGGAAAAGCATTCTCCCACAAGAGGCCAAAACCACGAGGCTAAAATTAGCCAAGCCTTTGAGATTGGCAAGAGGGAAGTGGTGAATCCCTGTGGATCCTCTGTGCTGACAGCACTATTAATACATCAGCCAAGGGCTTGGGTTAGGGTGGGGAGAGTTGTGTGTGAGTCGGGAGTAATGTGTTTTCAACATCTGGTCTCGTTCGTTGGAGTGATTCCGGGGGCTGAGCTGTGATGCAGGGCAGGGATGCTAGAGATTTGTTCTGAAAGGTAAAAAAAAACCTGCTGCTTCTTACTTAATTACAGTCATGCCAGTTGCTATGTTGAAATGCTGCTTTAAAAGCCTTTGTGAGTAATTAGTGTCAAAAATATAAGATCTACAAAGCTATAAACTCACAGCTTGGTAATATTACCAAGTACTAATTAAAAAAAGAAAAAAGAGAAGTCTCTCTTTCATGATAAGATTTCCAGCATAGAGAAAGATAAAAACGATGCAATTTGCAGATGATAGGAGGGGGAAAAGAAGGAAACCAAAGAGAAGGATTGAGGAAAGAAGAAAGTCAATATCAACAAGGCTGTAGATTGCTGGGTGATTTGGTAATTCTGAGGGTAAGGGCAGTGAAATATTGGAGTCTAAAGACAGAAATACAGTCAGAAATATATTGTGGGAGCATCCTTACTACGAAACAGAGATAAGCTTGAAGACGAGGCATTATGGAGGAGAGGGATAAAAATACTGCTGTATTTGGGGCTAAATAACCTGGCACAGCTCTCAGGAGCAGTAAAATATTTCAGGAATGGCCTAACTGGCACCAATACAGACACTGTTGCAAATTGTACTGTGGCATCTTCTGAGGGATATGGGAGATCTCATTGCAATCCTCCTCACCAGTCTGGACCGACCCCTTCCTAGAGTGGTGATATAGAAGCAGGCCCAGTCTAGCAGAAGGAAACCAGGAGCACATAGAGTAGCTCAGATAATTTGATTATACTGAGATGAGGTGCTTTTCCGTTGGAAAAAAAGATTAAGAGACCTCATTAAGGTATAAAGAAAACCCTGCTGGGAATAAACGATCAAGGCTGTTTGGGTTATTGTCAAATGCATGTGTCAAGGGACATGAAGGTAGTCTGAAGAAGGACCTGAATTCTATGAAATGTAAGCTGAATTTTCTTTTGTAACAGCACTTAATAATGCCATTATAGTAACAACTTGCTTTCTCCTGCCTTCCAATGTAAGATCTGAAAGCACCTCACAAACATGAATTAAGCCTTGCCGGGCTGTTGCAAGGTGCAGCGAGTATTCCTCTCTTTTACAAATGGGAAAGCTGAGGAGCAGCATGTGTACAAGGCAGCACAGCACGTGGAGGAGTATGTCTTTATTTTCATCAAATTGGGCATTGCACATGGGCTTTTCCTGCTCACCTGGTACAGACCTGTGCCTGGTACAGAAGCTGTCTCCTGATTGAATCTGTAATTCTTTATATCACACCTTCCTTCCTTCCTTCTGATACCTTGACCTTTATGGAAAAGGTGGCTCATTTATGAATAGGAAAAAAAGAATGGTAGAAGGTGGCCACATGGCCATGTGCTGCCCTGTTAACAGCTCAGTGCTGCTCCAAGATCCTGATTGTCCCTTGGCACCAGTGTGTTAAGTGTTAATATCCTCACATGTATGTGCCAGCAGCATCACAGGAACCTGGGGCAACAGGGAATTCCAGGCTATTTATATCCCATGTGGCTTGCAAATGGCTGTATTTAGAGTGCCACAGCGCTGTCGAGGGAAGTCCTTGCCCTGGTGCCCCACACTGTTCCAGATACACGGCTGAAGAGCAGGGGAACCAGAGGCTCAGCTTTTGAAGTGTTTCTCAAAGGTTTCTGTTCTCATTTCAGCTTGACAGAAGCATCTGCAGGCAGGTGGCCATTTGGGACTGGGAGTTGTGCTCTTACAGCTGTACCAGCCACACGAGTGAAGCTGCAGATGGTTTCATTGGACATCACGGGCTGGAATTGTGTGCTGCTCTTTTCACCTTGACAGCGCTCATGTGGAAGGACCATTCGTATGAGTGTCAAGTCAGTGGGAAATAAAATCGTCCTGCCCTTAACAAGCTGGCCCCACCTGACTTTGAAAACCTCATTTTGGTTCCTGGATGTTTTAAATTAAGTGGCATTTCGACTAAGGTGGTTACATGTGAATTGGTTGGGATAAGGCTTGCTTGAGCTGCATGTGCCCAGACGATGCCCCTTAGCTCACTGGTGGTCCATCCTGTTCCTGCCTCTTCCCTTTGTTGAACAACACAGGTCTCCTCTACACATTGTTTTTCTTCACTCTGCCTCCCTCTATAGCATGAAAACACAAGCAAACTTGCTTCAACAGGCATGCCATGGGTAAAGATTGAGGTCTTGGGTTTAGCCTGTTTTGATGGCACGTGGGTAAGCAGGACCTTAGTGTGGCATGTCCCTGCTTATGGCAGGGGGGTTGGAACTAAATGATCTTAAGGTCCTTTCCAACCCCAACTGTTCTATGATTCTATGATTCTAAGAGTCTACAATAGGGAGCTATGCTTCAGAGATGTTTGCACAAGTCCTCCGTGGCACATGTTGCCTGCTGTATTTGTTTCTATACTTTTGAGATCATCCTCTAACAGTAAGACAACATACAGGAACATTTCTGCAGGTTGCAGAAAGAACTAATTTGTGGTTTCTTCTTCATTATCCAGAGGTCCAAATATCCCTGGGATGTTACTGGTATTTTAGTAAAGTTTGCTTTACAGGAAAGCACTCCTAGGAAAATTAGCTACCTCATTGTTATTCATGCCAAAATGTTGGGGTAATCTTGCTTTTCTTCCACCATGCAGCTCATCACTGCATGGGGCTGTGTTTGAGCATCAGCAGCTCACCATTGTTTGTTAGAGATTAAGAAATAAGAACTGATGGTGGTGTTAAATCAGTGCTGCTAGTGAAACCAAAGCCTCCAACATAATCAGATGTCTCCATGTCTCACAGAGGAAAAAGCCACGAGAGCAACAGAATAGCCATGTTCCTGTTGCTTCTGTGATCCCATTGGTGATACTGGTGGCAGAAATGAGACTGCTGCATTCCTCTAGTGTGAGATGCTGAAAACATCAATAAACAATATAAAACAAGGAGGGAGTGTGTTCAGAAGCACTAAAGACTTTGGATTAAGTATTTGTAGAGGGTTCGCTAAGGAACAAAAATCTAACTGAAATCAATGGCAGTGTATCTGCTATTTAATGGCAAGCCAATACGGCATGGCATGGAAGTACAGCGTGTTCTCACCTGCCTCTGTGCTAAGTGGACAAGCTGCTGTGAGCTGATCCAGCTGAGAAGTGTGCATGTGAATTATACCCTCTGGAAAAGAGGCTGAGATCCCAATAGCTAAGCCAATGTTGGAGTGAAAAGGCTCCAACCTCCTGGCTGGTCTGAAGAGGTGTTTGCAGCCACTGCTGGTGCAGACCGGTAGCAATGGCATGTGCAGAAGGAAATAAGGGCCATTCATCTCCCAGATAGATTGCACTTCAGTGGAAGATGGCGTTGAATTTTTTGGCAGATCCTCTTGCTGCCAGCAGCACCTCTGCAGTGTCCAGGCTGAGCTGAAGCCATCTGTTTTTCATCCAGGCACTTACCTTACCCAGGATCTCATCTGTTTGAGTGATAGCTGTGCTCTTCTTTAATGTAGATGTAGGGCTGGGTGTCAGTGTACTGTTGAGAGTGAGTTGTGGGCATCACCCAGACTCCTTTGGCCTAACATTATTGTTGTATTAGGAGAGGAAAAGAGGATAAAAATCTGCAGCAGCCCTGGCAGCTTTGGGAGAAGGAAAAATTGTTCATCACAAACTATTTGTTATCAGTCTGAGCATGGAGTGAGCTTAATGCTTCTTTGGATCACTGCTGCCAGGTATTTGGGCAAGCGAAGGATGGAGGCCACAGGGACAAGCTGAACTAGATGGTAGGCTGGAGTTGATGCTGACCCAACACTATCTCTGTGATACCCTGGCTTAGAGAGGAGATGGAGTATGACAGCAGAGGTGAGGTGCTGCTGTAATGGTTAGGGGGATACTCCTCTGTAAGAAAAGATTAGAAACAAGCTGATGTGATGAGGTGTAACTGCTTTTGCACCAGAAAGCCTGTTTTATGTTTGAGGGTGAGTATTCAGCACATGAAGAAGGTTTGGATGTTGGAGTTAGCATCCAAGTTACCTTCAGGTACAGCCAGTGCTTTCAGGACACCTGTTTGCACACCAGATTCTAAGATGGACATATTTACCACTCAGCAGCCCCTGCTTTGGACCTTGAGAAATTGTGAAAGGCTTGGGTTTTTGCTTCTGTAACACATGCTGGCAAGCTGAGGCAGGACAAGGTGCTTATATACAGGCTGAACTGAACTCTGAATGAATCCATGAGTTAATTCGCTCTCCTGTCTCATCTCAGCCATTGAGATTTTGGAGATCCCATAACCAAATGAAGGGTCGCTGCAGCAATGGTGAAGGATAAGCCAGGACACCGTGCTCCCATGGTTAGTATTCAACTGGAGTCATGCAAGATCAGAACTCTAATCTCTTGTTCGCACAATTCAACCATTGTAGGTTATCAGTGAATCAAGGTGACCTCTAAAGCAAGGAGGCCACTTGTGACTCTGCAGCTCTAAAGACAGAGTCCAGTTGCATTGAGTAGTGGAACTGGTTGTCAGTGTACTTGTCCTGTGCCTGAGTATCAGCATGTTTGAGAGGCCAAGTAAATCCATGAGTCTTCAGAAAGGAGAAAGGGGGAGGCTCTGATTTTTACTTCTTTGAAATACAAGTAAATATCCTGCTATCATCTGTGCTCTGCTGGCTGCTTTCCCCACTGGGCTATCCTACCTGGACTCTGATGGAGCTGCTACTCTTTCCTTACTGCTAGCAGCTTCTTTTTGGCAGCTCCTCTTGCAGCCTGGCTGTCATGGCTCTTGGATTTCTCATCCTAAAATGCCCTTACAATGGTCCTGGATTTCCCTCCGAGTAATTTCCCATATTTCCACCCGCAATCAACAGCATCGACATGATTTCTTACAGCTCTGAGTCTGCCTTCCACGGAGAACCTGCCTGCACCAAAGTCCCTGGCACAGTTTGAGCTGCAGTTCTGTCTGATCCTTTTAAGAGCTGGGAATGGCTGTTTTGATGTCTGATATCTATGAACATGAAAGGCTCTTTTCCCTCTAACTGTGCATTGGGCAGGGCAATGCCTGTCTCTCCTAATCAAAAATGTAATCAAAGATCTCACTTCTTGTAAAAAATGTATTAAGAAGACGAAACGATGCAGCACATTTCTATTGGCTTTGCTACTGGTTTGTTCTGGTTTCTACTTCTGCAGCGCTCCCTCCTGCCTTTCACAAAAGAACCCCCACCTCAATTTTCTCCATGTCTTGAGTTGTTTAATTGCAAAATGTTGAGCTTTGAAAACAACAGCCAAAAAAAAAAATCATTGTATTTGATTCGAGCAAAATATCGACTGTCCTTGAGTTCCCACACTGCAGATATTGGCGGCGTTTTGTCAGCGCAGAGAGTGAGTAGAAAGATCACAGCAAGGAAATAAATATTCCAGCTGGAAGGGAAAGGAGCTGAGACAGGAAAATAGGTGTGCCCTATCGCTCCCTCTCCCACAGCTGCTTCTTAATAAACGGTCTGTTGACCTGATGTTAACGTTTCCAGTTTACAGTAAGCACCATTTCCCTTAAACAAGATCCTGATAAAGTGAAGCAAGGGAATAGAGGGGGTGGAAAGCAGATTTGCAAAACATGCTGGAGTGAGAAAGTCGGAACATACCGTGTGTGTCTCGGGAGTGGGAACATGCCTCTGTGTGTGAATAAATATATAATGTATAGACATATGCTCTCTCTTCTCAGGAACTCTCTGAATAGTCCCAGATTGTGCTGCTTCCAGCAGCACGGCACAGTAAAAGGCAGGGCGCTTGCGCGGAGAACATTGGAGTTGGTGGTTGTGGGGTTGGTGGTTTGATGGAGCATCCTCACTCCCCAGAAAGGTAACTGATCATGCAGAGGGGTCTCAGGTATCGCTCAGGCCAGCATGTGATGATCAAGTGGTCTGTCTGGAGAGACACAATGTGCTCAGGTTTGCTCATTTCCATCTCACAGATGAGGGCTAATATTTCGCAAATGGAGATCAGATTTTCACACAAGAGCAAAGGAAGAGGAATCAGATAAGTGTCAGCACAGTTATTTGTTAAATGGATTTTGTTATTGTTTTCCAAGAAGCCTGTTGTCCTCTTTAATTTGTTCCTCTTCTGGCATTTGTTCCCTTTTTCATTGCCTCCACAGTTCTCTCATTAAGGTTGAAAAAGCTACCTCTGAAAGACCAGTGTAACATTACCAGAAATTACTAGCAGCAGTGATTTCAATATTCAAATGGACAGTATATTTAGTAATAGACTAGGAGCTGTATAAATAGAGTATGAATGCCTGGTAATGAATCATATCAATAATTTTCACATACAGACTGTGCCTTCCATTTCTCAAAGGCCTTTACAAATACCAATTGATTCTCACAGCATGCCTGCTCAGTGGAGGAGTTGTTATTAGTTCTAGTGGAGGGTGAGGATATTGAGATGCAGAGAAATTATGCTGCTTGTGTAGCTTGTGCTGCGACCCAAAGTGAGGAATGAAGTCAGAAGCTCCTGACTCCCAGGTCTGAATTGTAGGACTACACAGCTCTGTGTGGTTTCTTTGGCATGGCTGGAAGTGGTGGTCTTCATAGACAGTGGCATGAGGAAGATGGTCTTTGTCAGACCCCAAAGTCTGGGGCTGATGGGATGTGGGTAAAAGCAGGACTAATACACAGTGAATGGCAGAACTGGTCTTCCTGGTGCTGTGCTTTAAGCTTATAGTCAGGAGTAGCGTTCATCTCCTGTGCAGGTTGGGGCTTGGAGGTTTTTTGACCTATGGAAACATGGTCTCCCATGCAGGCAAAACCAGAAAGAGAAAGAGGCATCTTTCATCCAGCTGTGCTTTGTAACTCTCACCTACCTCAGTCAAGGAGGTTAATGCTGAAGAGTACCTGAAATACTGAGAGTCTCTTCTCCAGCATAGCATCCCACTCCACGTTCACCACATTGCCCATCTCTGTTTTGCTATTGCCCTTCTTAATTCTGCAGTAAATTGTTCCAGCCTTTAATGTCACTCCTGCTGACCCAGGGATGCAGTCAGTGATGGAGATCATCTTCAGAGGAAAGAGGCAGTTTATGTAGCACATGCCTCAGACAAGGGAAACCTCATCTATCGTTTGCCCTTGTGTCATACTTGATTCACCAAGGCTGACTCACTGCCTGAGAGAAGAGGGCATGTATCTGAACTTGCATAAAAACATGACATGGTACTTCTAGCCTTTCTTTCTTAAAAAACACATTCTGACATCTTACTTGGCATTTTGAGTGACACTGTACACCCAGAAGTTGTCTTTAAGCTGGCTACAGTGGCACTTGGATATTTATTCTGAGAGGTTACATCGTTTCCAAACCCATCAGGGTGTTAAGAGTCCTTTATATTGGCACTGAGTCCTTTAAATTGCTGTTGGAACTACATAGACCTCACTGCACTCATCTGTACTGAATTTCTTTTGCTGTAGCAATGCCCAGTGACCCAAATTTCTCAGGTCCTCCTGGTCCCTCACAATTCTCCACACTCCTGACCCACCTAAGTCATTTTGCCATCTGGTAGGTTTTTCTGTCTTCTAAGTCATCAGTCGTTGGTCTGAAACTATTGATTCTTGTCATCATGTTGCCACTCTCCTCAATGGACTTCCCTTGGAGGTTGGCAAGGGGCTAAGTATGGAAGAGTTGTCTAAGTACCTCTGGAGGGGGGAGGCGAAGGAGAAATTGCTTAGCCCTTTCCCCAGGTTAGCAAACTCTCACCACTCTTCATAAAGGGATGAGAGGCAGAAGGTGGCAATTTAGGACTCACAACCCAGAATCATTTTGCACCATGCCCATGTGGCCTTTGGAAAGAGCATGTGTATTCCTCAGTGACATCCCAGAGAGCCAAATTTTAGCTGTCAAGCTTTAAGAACTGTTTTGACAAGCTTATTGAGCAAGTTCATTTTTTTGTATTCCAGATTAGACTTGGCCACATTTATTCCTTTTAACCTTTTTTTCCCCCTACCTCCTTACCAACTTACAGTTCGGTGTGGAGTTTTACCTTTCACTTCTAAGGTACATTAATACTCTTTTTAAATGATTGTTACCTGAAGCATTTTGATAGTCTATCTAAACAGTAGTTACATTAACTCTTTCAGAGAATAATGTACACACGGGTGTCAAGAGGGCTTTCTTCTACACATAAACTCTCCTCCAGATGCATTACATTATATTCTTGTAGGCTCTGCCTTGGACATTTTGTTCCATGAACTGAGTCTAGCACATTTAGGGAATAGATTGGATTTNCCCCTTGAGACCGCACAAGAACCCCAGTGCACCTTGCTCAGCCTACGGGTAACTCACTTCCAGCTAGGATGCTTGGAAGAGGGCCTCCTACCCCCCCCCCCCCCCCCCCCCCCCTTCTTAAGAAAAAGAAAGAAAAAGGAAAACATAGCAACAACAGCATGGCAACAGCAGCTGCTGCACAATAGAAAAATAGGCAAACAGACTTCCGAAACATGTATTCACTGTTCAGCTATTTTTGCTGGGTAGTGAGTATGTGGGAGTATTACAACAAAATAAGTGAGAAAATAACTAACAAATAATTCATGAGAAACTTTAGATGAGAACACGTCTTAATGACTGCAGCCTCCCAGCTAGCCCTCACACTGTCTGAGCCTCCACATGCACAAACTGAAAGGTCACCTCTGATCTCTGCTATTTATATATCACAGATTCGTCCACAGATACATGTATAAAATACCATGCCAAAAATAATGCCAGTGGAGCTTTAAGGTTAAGTAACTGGGCACTAAAAAGTAAAGAATTGTGCATCCCTGCATAGTGACTTGAGAATAATTCCATCTCATTACTCCCCTGCCTTTGCACCTCAGTGTCAGAGGTTTCCTAGCACATGGATGTGGAGGAGCCCCACAGCCTCGCTGTTTCTGGAGGACTTGTAGGAGCAGTACATGGCTCCTGGCTCTACTGCTGACCTGCTGTGACCCTGGGCACTGTGTATCACTTCTTTTGGGTCCTGTTTCCCCATTCACCTTTTGTCTGTTTGGAGCAAGCAGGTAGGAACTTCCAGCACAGAAACACATCTTTGGGCAGAGCTCAGCCACATGTGGGGCCATGTGTGTGCTGAAAAGTGACAAAATAATAAGGGATAGCTAGCAGCTTCCTTCGTCAGCCTGAGAAATGTTATGCTTTACCATCTCCTCACCAGGGTGCTCCCCTTGCACTGCAGACTAGTAAAGTTCAGGTAGTCTTTAAAGTCAAAGTAATCCTTGGAGAACTTGAGAGAAACAGCCTCAGAAGTGTTGAACTTCTTACAGTTGCAGCCCGATCTGTTGTGCTGTGTAAGCCCTCTTTTGTGTTCAGATACGATTCATGGGAGACTGAAGGAAAACAGAGTCTCTTAAGTCTCCTCCTCAATCCCAATGCTTTTATTGGCACTGAGCAAAACACAGCTCAGCCCTCTGCAGCAAAAGTGAGATTCATTTGTCTTTAGAAACAACACAAATCTGTTTTCCTGGTTAAATAAAGTCATTTGCAGGGTTCTGTTGTGGGAAGGATGTGTCAGCCTATCCTGAATGGAGCAGTCATGAGGATGAATAGGTTGGTTGTTGGGCTGAAACAGCCCTCTGCACACTGGAGTGTCCTTCCAGAGACAGGCTGAGCCCTCACTGAAGGACTGCAGGTGCCTCTGCATCACTGCAGGCTTTATTGTGGGCATCCCCTTCCCACACCCTCATGTGCAGTTTATGATTGTTTTATTGCAAAATGTTATGAACCCCACATCTTGCACATTCCCCTCCAGCCCTGTGGTATGAGCTTGGGTTTCTACGGCAGAGGAGGCAAATGGGACTTGAACGACAAGTCCTTTACATGGTCTGTGTTGCCTTGCTAATGTAAGAAGCCTGTTCCTTCTTGTCTGTCATCTCAGTAGTGCTGGTGCTTCCCTACCCTTCAGAAGCATGATGAGCAATGACTAAGTAATGGTTTTCATTCTCCTTGTTGCTGTAGATTTGTTCTGGGAAGTTTGATATGTAACTGTTAGGGAGGGAGGTTGCTAAAGTTCTCCAGAGGACATCAGGAATGAGGAAGCAGCAGTTAAAGTGGCTTGGTTCCTTCCGAGGCTTATTTTTTCCCCCTCAAATTCAGTTGAAAACAAGCAAGTGAAATGCAGCATTTAGAAGCACTTTGTAAGATCCTTTCTGGGTTTAAATTTCTTCGTTTACATGTCTTTGCCTATAAAACCTCTGAGGAAACTCATCCACTTGTTTCCTCATCTGCATCTTCTGCTTTCTGTGGTTATTACACAAGAAAGAATGCAAGTGTCTCATTTGTGTATAAATACACAGACCAATTCAGCTTGTATTGTAAAATACAGGCTGGTTGAGCAGGACAGAGATCAGTGCTCTAAAATTAAGCTGACACCTTAGGACATGCACTGTATTATATCACTCAGTGTTTGCTGAGGTCTTTTCCTGTGGCCTTCTGTAACATTTGAATATATATTAACGCTGTTTCTACAACAGATTTAGAGCACAAATAGCCCAGATTTGAGGCATTTGAAGAAGTACTTCTCGATCCTGTTGCTGGTTTGTTTGTATTTTTTGCTTGTGAAAACAATTCTCAAGAGCATTGTTAGGTGTATCATAGCAGGAGCACCTCTGGGCACACTGGGGAACGTGTGAAAGCAGGTTTCGAGAGCTTTTATTTTCACACCATGTTTCAGTTCTGTAGTGATAAATGTTTTCTGCAGAACAAACCTGGAGTCCCTCCCCTTGCAGGTCTCACTTCTTGAAATGTAAAAAGGGTTTTTAAGTTTCTGGGGTTTGTTTGAGTCAGGTTGTGTCTTTCTTGTCTGGTGACAGAGCTGATCAGCTGTGTGCAAGCAGCACGAAGTGGAAACTGCTGCTTATGTTAGAACCTGATGGCATTAGACAGGTAGGGTTAGTACAGGCCCTGTGGCAGACAAGAGAGGTAATGGCATAGCATTGGAATCAAATGAGGGAGGAACAGATCTTTTAGGCAATTCTGCATTGGTAATTGACGTACCACTCAAGACAAGCCTTATATACCCAGCATACCTTCTAGGCTGTGTCCTGGGGAATTCCCATGACCTTCAGCAGGTGGGATGGATGCTGCTGAGTGCAGACAGCTGGGACAGAAGCATTTGGAATCCCCTGAAAATCATCTTAATTCAGGGCAGTACTTTAAACATATGAGTGTGGGGGGCATCAAAATATGATCTCTTTCATTGCATGCAGAACCCTGGATGGTAGAACCAGACTGTGTACACACACACATAGCATTAAAAGCCCCATTTCATTACATGCCCGACTAGTATGTGGTTCTTTCAGATGGACAAAGAGCATCCTGCAGAGTGAATGTTAGATGGCAGCTTTATTGCTGCAGTGTTGTGACCACGGACAGCCCAATTATTTCAAATGGCCCTTAGCCAATATGTTCAGATTTGATTAAGAACTTTTTGGAAGAGGCATTTAGAGTTAAGGGCTGGCTCCAGCCTTAGTTATTTACATTGGGATGGGGAGGGGTAAAATCTTTTATTAGCAACACTGTTTAAATATTTTGGCTCTTTATTTCAATATTGTGGCAAGAAGAAACCATATGTGTTCCTACAAAGAGAGCCTAGTACAGCCGTTAATCATGGGGGGATCTATTAATGTATTAACATTCAGAATAATGAGCAAAACCAGCATGCACTGGAGAGACTAACACACATCTTTCGTCTGTGATTTTCAAGTGTTTGGAAAATGTGATATTCCTCCATCTTTCAAAAGCTGATTTTCTGCCAAAAGACGTTCTCTTCTGCTGTTAATTTTAGAAAGTTTGGATCTATTTACAAATAGCAAACATAAGCATGGAGTGATAAAAACCAGGAGGATGTAGGGAGGATGCAGAGTTCATCCCAGGATGCAGAGTTCACAGCAAGAGCTGATCTGGCAGGGAAACTTGGAGGCAATCCTTTCCTTTTCTTAACATTAGTGTGCAGAGTGGGGCATGTGTCTGGAGAAGGTACAAAGCCCAGGCTCCATTCTAACTCACCACCACCACGTTTCTCCAGAAGACACTGGGCGACATATGCGTGTGTCTGCAGATCTCTATTGGGCTTTAGGGATTATTGCTGAAAGACTTGGCACAGGAAAAGGGTAAATTTTAAAGAGCTCAAGAATGAGAGAGATTGCTGGATGAGCAGCTTGGTTGCCTCGAGGTCATTGCTAATTAGCAGCATCTTGCCTAAAGAAGTGGACATTACATTTTAATGCTGTTATGAAAACCAATCACATTGTCTCCCCTTTGCATCCCATGCTACTTACCTGCTTTGCTGTGGCATCTGGAGCAAGCTGCATAAGGGAAGTGAAGAAAGCCCTTTGAAAGGATGTGGAAGGATGCTGAAGTGGTAGTGGAGCTCAGATGAGAGAGGCTGGAGCATGACAGCTGTTACTGGATCATGCAAAAAGCCTGCCAGGAAAAATGCATCAGTTTGTGTGATATCCGGGTGTCTTGTCTTCTGTTTTCATAATTGCATACATGGTGTCTGCATAAATCTTTCCCCCCTCCTGCACCTCCAGTGAAAGGAGCTGACTGGCGGATGGCAACACATCAGTGGGAGAACACCAGCAGGAAGAGACAACCAGTCAGATGTGTGTCAGATGGGGAGGGCCAGGGCCCGAGGCACATTCCTTGGAGGTTGGTTGAACATGGTGCATTCACTAAATAGAAAACCTCTCCTTTTTCCTAAGGGAAGAGGAGCATGTTCATCCAGACATGAGAACCAGCAGTGCTGTCTTGCCATGTTCCTTCAGGAGGTTAGTGCCAAATGACAGCGCAGGCTGCAACAGCAGAAGCTTTCAGCAAGTGCCTCATAGCCCAGAGGTCTGAGTGTCCCCTCAAGGGACACGGTGGGATTTCTTTTCCTTTTTCACTGAATATGGAAATCCTCCTATTTATTCACTCCTTAGCTGCAGCCTCTGCCTTTTCAGCTGTGGGCTTCCGTCTTATGGAGAGTTCAGATGTGCTCAAGGAGAGGAGTCCTGTGACTGTTTCACACTGGGTTTACCATTAAAAGCCCATTTCATGGAAACCTGCACATGCCATTTGATTGTTTTCCTTACTATCTTGGTCTTCAGGTTTTCCTGGCCATGGAATACCAGTCTGGGTCAGTAACCCCCCAGATATAGTTACTGGTAAACACCAGCTCCATGCACTCCGAAGTCTTGAAGTTGAAAAGAAATGGTGAATTTTGTTAAATAATCATAGAATAGTTTGGGTTGGAAGGGACCTTCAAAGGTCGTGTAGTCCGATCCCCATGCAATGAGCAGGGATATCTTCCACTAAACCAGGTTAATGGCATCTTCTCCCCCAGTGTAAATCTTGACTGTATGTAGAGGTGCAGTCTAAGAAATGTCCTTCCCCACAGAGGCTTGTGTGCTTTTAAGAGTTAAAACTTATTCTTGAAGACACAAGAAAAGATGTTTTATGTGTTCAGAATCAACGTTTCCCTCTTTGACTTTCTGGGTCATGACAGCTCCTGCTCACTTCAGACCTGTTGACAGTCGTGCTGATGACAGCAATTTCAAATGAAGAAAATGTGAGCCAGCAAAAAAGGAAGAGCAATAAAAGCATCTCCCTCAACTCACGCTAAGATTGTGAACTGTGCTTATTGATGTTACAACAGCAGCTAACATTATTTCCAAAGCCAGCACTTAAATTCCAATTTGGTACATCGTAACTGTAAGTCAGTCACATAGTCCCGTGGGAAGAGGTAATTATTGACCAGTTCTTGCTCTTAGATAAGCAGTGGTTTTGCTTTTGGTAGCACTGGCTGTGTGCAGAAGTGACTAATATGTGTCACCAGTTTCCTTGATGTAAAGCTTACACCTGCATTTTAGCCTGGGGTGCCAGACTATGACAAACAAGAGCTAGAAGAGGGTAATGAATAAACATGGTGAGGATTTCAGCTGTAATCTGCCATCAGGTCCATCTGTTACTCCTTCCCCCACAAGCCTTGCAAACTCAATGAGCCAGGAACAGGCATGCTCCATATACTGTCCCATTCTTCAGCCACATATCTAAGGTCTAATTGTCTGCTTGTCATTAAGTTTATCACTTATGGTCTCTTGAGCTATTATTGGTCACAGGATTTTCTTGTTCCGTTCTTTAGCCTTCCATCCACCACCCTACTTATGACAAGGCTTTCAGAAGGATACTGAAAAGATGAGGATAAATGTATTAATCACATGCTGGTGTCTGCTGTATCACAGATTAGCAGTTGCTCCAGGGAGATGTGCCTCACAGGCATGTGTCCTCTGCTCATTTAACCATTCACAGCCTCTTGCACTCACCCGCCATCTCTTGCAAAACTAGATGCCCAGCTCCCAGATGAGGGGGTTCTTTTCCAGTTGTCAGCTGGTGAATCCTGAAGTCTGCGTGACCTAATTGCACTGTGCAATGGGCAGGCACTTCAGATGGGGTGGGTCTTGGGGTATCCTTCTTACTTGCTCTGATTGGAGAAGGAAAAGCAGAGGTCTCTCGCAGGAGCATGATGCAGAAGCAGCTAAGCAGAGGAATGGCACATGCGTGGTGTGACTCAGTGAGTGGGGAAGGCTCCAGCAAGTTCTGCCTGTTGAGGAGCAGTGGTTTGCTTTGGGGAGCAGATGTCCATCTCCCAGGCAACGCAGCAGCTTGCAGAAAGCTGCCATCAGAATTCACTGTGGTTCCAGCCATCTCTCATCGATGCAGGGTTTTGCAAACTTAGCTGCTCCTCGTCTCTTACAGACCTCATGCTCACAGCTGCAGTTCACAAGTGGAGAATCTCCCCGCTTTGGGAACCAAGCCATCTTAATGAAAAGCCCACACAGATGATATGTTTTTGCATTTCTTCCCATTCCTTGTCATGTTCCAGAAAATCCCATGCTCTTGGTTCTCTGCTCCTCTGTTGCCTCCAGCTCTTCTCCCAGCAAGGGAGATGGAGAGGAATGTGATAAACAGCTTGGCTAGTTAATGAGTTTCCCTGTCTAAATGAGGGATTCTTGTGTGCTGGGTTCATTTGCCATGCCCTTAGTATCTCCCTCAAGTTGTCTGTCTGCTTCTGACTCTCCTGGGAGAGAGGTTTGGGATCTGGTTGGAGTTGCACCTAATTTTCCCATTGTGCCAAGCCATCATGTTCAACGGGGCTAAGTTGCAGACCACAGAGTGCCTCTGGATGGCAGGGCTGGAGAGCTACATGAGACTGGAAAAAGAGAATTGAAATAACACTCATTCCCTAGCATTGGAAGCTACAACTGCAGACTCATTTCAGAGAAAGTAACAGGAGATTTTTCTCTCCCTAATTTATGTCTTTCCTGCATATGGCTTCTATGGAGTCACTAATGTTACAGGCAGATGGGTTGGCATTTTACTAGACAGAACACATGGGCTAGATGTCGTTAATGCTTGTTAACTACTCTGCAGCTTGACCGGTCCAATGCGGTCACCTCGCAGATGGTTGGAAAGCTGCAGCCTGAGTGCTGGAGCAGTCCAGCTCTGCAGCACATGGCTGGGACAGCAGTTGGGATAACATGTGTTTGGCTGCTCTGTCTGAGGAGCCTCATTGTAGGTCAGAGATACCTGTGACTGGAGGATCAGCGTGGCTTTCCCATATGTCTGATTTGTAAAGATCCTATGCCTTTTATTGAGGTATACTGGCTTTAAAAGCTCAATTCCACAGTTTGGATTTTTCTAAGATGAGGTTGAAAAAATTCTGTGAGCCCTGTGCCTTGCTCTCATTTACTTCATGGTTGATGTTTATAAGCATATTTGGCTGGTGAACACTATTTGGCCTGTTAAAAGGTATAATTTATGATCTCAAGCTCTGACTTACAGCCTACCAGCAGTATTAGTTTTGAGTGGGCATCCCATGCAATTTTCCTTTCTGTGATGCGAGTACTTTGCTGTGATTACTCTCACCCAGAATGGTATTCAGCTGAACCATTTCTAAGTATGACCTCAACAGATCTCTACAGGGTCAATCTCCTTGGTAGCTGGTTTGGAGACCCCGCATCAGAATCTGTGGATGCAGAAGCAGATGCTACAAGTGAATCATTTGTGTTACCATCTTCCCTCTCTAGCAGCACTGATGTTCAGTTTACAGAATAATGGTGAGAGGCTGAGTGCATTCTACAAATGAGACAGGAAATTTTAGTTTCAGGACTTGTCCTTTAAAACTCTCAAAGCACTTTTGGAAAATGCATGGATATTCACCCACCCTGAGCAACAGTTCTTCAAATCAGTGATTTAAATTAGATATATATCTCTGTCCTGAACTGCTGAGTAACATTAATGCACCCTGATAATAGCTGTCACATTTTACCCTGGAGGTTGTTCCTCAGTGATAGGTGAAATCACAGCAGTTCAAAGACCTGTCTTCCAGGATAAAAAGCTCTGTAGGAATATTCAGATATCAAATAGTAATAGTATGAATCAAAAAAATATGCTTCCCTTATTTTAAAGTCTTTGATCTTATTTTTATGGCATCACATTTGACAGTCTAAAGGGCACTAACCTGTAGCAGAAACCTTTTGAGAGAAGATGCTGACTTCCCTTCCACTGTGCAGAGTGCCATCCCCCAGGATTAACACCAACCAGTTTTCCCCATGGAGCAGGGTGCAGGTGCTTCAGTGCACAGCTCTGCTCTTTTCACATGTTTCATTTCTTACATCAGGTGCAGGAGAGCTCACAGAGATCAAAACATGTAGCTGTAGGGAGAAACTCTGCTGTGCAATACTGTCTGCTCTATGTTTCTTTGCTGCTGATCCGGTGCAGCATCCAGGACCCCATCATGTGCGTAGTGCCTGGGTTGTGTTTCTGATTAAGATGGAAGTGTGTGAGCTGACCTCTTGCACAAAAGACATTGTGGGGTTGTGGTTCATCTCAGTGTTGAATAATAAGAAAGAGAAAGGAAATGTTTGCTATAAATCTCAGTGCATGCAGGACTGTTTCTCTGCTTACCCCACCCCAGCTTTCAATTTTCTTCTTGGCATTGCCAGGCACTTGCTTTTCTTTGCTCAGCAGCTAAAAGCAGCTTTTTCATTACATTTCCTGGAAAGCCCTTTACAGGCTCCCATCCCTCTCTGCCTCATAAATTCACTTTATATAGCAAGCTGGTGACACACAGGTCAGAGGTCTTGGCAAGAAACAATTATTATAAAGAAGCACTTTTCCTTTTTTTGGGTTACAGAGAGGATATTAAAGGGGGAGAATCTTTGCTGCAGACAAGGAATGGTCATTTGTGAGAGACAGGTGACTTGGTTGATGAAGAGCTTACAGAGCTACCTTGGGCAGGCGTCCTGTCAGGCCAGCTGAAACCTGCCAGTTACCATGAAAAAAGAAGGAAACCAGTAAGCAGTTTGCTAAATAACCTCATAAATATTTCCAGCCATGAGCATGTCGTGTAGTACAATTTGGGGGTGGGGTTTTTTGGCTTTTTTTAATATTTCTCTAATTTTAAATGAACAGCCTCTAATTAAAGTGATTTAGTGGCTACCTAGGGACCTGGTATTTGAGCAGTGCATGATGCTTAGGAGAGATTGATTGGTGAGGCGTAACTCAATCAGGGGATTCTGATAATGATATCATCGCCCAAGAGAGCCAAGTTAGAGCAATTAAATCTCAAAACCTGGTGTTTGGGTTGTTAGAACTTCAGCAGGTGGTTTCCACATGGGCAAACACACACACACACACACACACACGTGTTTTCCTTGGGTATTTTCTGGGCATTCCAGATTTCTGGCTCTGTGCTTGCTGGGCTGCCCCATGTGTGTATGAGCCTATCCAGAGTGACCTGTAATGGTGATATATGAGCTTTGCAGACCCAGGGAGAGGGTGCCAGCCCTCTTGGCACCAGTGCTTCCCCCCTCAGCATCTGCACATGGACAAGGCGGCCTTTGACATTTAGAAAATCTCAGCATCCAAAGCAAGAGGCAGAAACAAAAGGATTTTCTCATTTAAAGGTCAGAGCCAGCAGCTTCTTGAAAGATGCTTTCAAATAGGTTTGTTGGGCTGCGACAGGGTTTGTGTGTTTTAATGGGTACTGAGGAAGCATCAAGAGGGTGTCGAGGACATCCATCAGGACCACCAATGTGCCCAAGGTACTTGGTGCCAGAGGCTCTGTGGCACACATGGTGATAGTGCAAGGGCACAGCCAACTCTGAGGACTTCTGCTGATGCAGGAAGGTGTTGGGAAGAGGGAGTGACTGTCCCATGTGAAGAGGAGGTCTGAGGGATTCAAATGATGACAGCAAATTGCCAGAGGAGTGGATGTGATAGGGAGAAGTGCACATCTCACATTGGAGCAGGTGGCACAGCAGACTTCAAGGTGGGGTGAGGACCACAAGACAAGGGAAGTGAGAATAAGAACTGGGGCAGAGAGAGGAGAACATGGCCACAACATGGCTCATGATGCCAGAGGAGCCTGTGAACCTGAACAGCAGGGAGAAGGTCTGTTTGGAGCCTTGGATGTGAAACCATGGTGCCCCTTCCCTCGGCATTCACGGGGCTGTTTGTGGTGTGTGTTCAAGGGTAGTTGTGCACAGGGATGCAGCACAGACAGTGATTTATGGAAGGAGCATTTCAGATGAGATGGTGCCTCTATAATACATTTGCTGAGTAAATGTCACTGGGCAATGATTCACTTGCTCATTTTGACCCCTAATACATCTTAGCCTTGGAAAGTACCATCTACCCTAGAATATGGCTGAGCAGCATCTGCAAAGCAAACTGTGTCAAGGGAAGGAAAGCCACTCTGGCAGCCCTGCCAGAGTCCTAGACTTCATCCTTCCTCTTGCTGGGGGAGTGTTTGAACTGGAGTTCCCAAGCTGAGACACAACTCTTTTGCCTGCTGTGCCCGGCACAGAATTCCACCATCACTGTTGTCAGCCCCCCCAAAACCCATGCAAGAAAATCTACCCTCAGCAATTGGAGGTGTCTGTTTGAAGACACAGGAACACATGTCCTGCATGGATTGCACCCCCAAAGGTGTCTGTTTGAAGACACAGGAACACATGTCCTGCATGGATTGCACCCCCAAAGGCAGTTATGTTTTCTCAGTTTGGAAATCAGAGGTGGAATATCCCCACTTTATGCTGAAATCTCAAGTTGTATTGAATGCTGAAGACGTCTACTCACTTTTTCTTCATTTCTACCCCATGTTTTCTCATGATGCCACATCCCATGTCAGCATTCTCCTTGGGGCTTGCAGCCCCCTCTTTTCAGTCTTATTCTGGAGTCCTAAGGTGTACAGGATGTTGAGTCTTATGCTCAACCAGTATTTTTCAAGAAGCATCCTTTGTGTGATTTAGGTCGTGCTTCATGCCACTTCATAGCTGATGGCACTTTTGGAGCCACAGCTGGAGCATCCATTGTTCTTATGTCTGAGAGGAAAGGGACATACAGAAAACTAAAGTATTGGTGTGTCTAGTTCAGAGTTCCCCATGTTGTAAAGGACCAAAGGAGACACTGTCACACCTCTCAGCTGGTGGAACAGTAAATGCTGGGATTTGGCTTTCAGGGGGGGTTTCTGTGGAAAAGTAGGAAAGGGGGAAGGAGCCATCTTAGCAGAATCAGTGCAGTCAGAAGCCCTGTGTGTGTGTTAAGCTGAAGCAACAACAGTTGGGAGAACCTCCTTTATGGTTCATATGTTGTGGCATTACCAGCCTGGTCCAGCCAGCTGCAGGTCCTTTCCCCAAGAGGGTCCTTTGGGAATGCCTATTGCTCCTCTGCATGTCTACTCCTCACTGAGATGGTCCGTGTTGGAAAGGAAAGCTCACTTGTAGCACACTGGTGGTTATTTGAGAGACTTTTATATGTCTATCTAAGCTATAAACCTTGAATAATTTACCAATTTCCAGGGCTAAGAGGAAGATTTATGATGTTTCCTTCTGGCGAGCAGCAGCTGATCTTGATTCTCCTGGAAAACAATTGTACTAATGGCTGCTTTCTCCGAGCAGATCCAGTAGCAGCTACAGCAAGTTTATATCACCATGTGGTAAATAGACCTGTCTCCTTGTGTTTTGCAATACAGTAAAATCTGACCACTGATCTGATTGCTCTATGGGGTGGCACAACCTGGGAGGAGAAAATCAAGGGCTCACCCTTCAAACCTATGACAGAGTCGCATCCCCCCGCCAGCAGAATGGAGCATGCAGTGACACGGGGCAAAGACTGATTTCCAGTGCTCTTCTAGGAAAGGTCCCCATAGGCCTTAAATCAGCCTGAACTGGCAACAGGGCTTAGTGAAAGCTGAAATCCTTCCTTTTGCAAGTATTTGAGATCTGAATAAAACATAACATAGACCTGAATCTCTGTAATTTAGTGAGCCAGGCAGATTTTTTTTCCCATAAATTAGAAGAAACCAATATAGGTCTATGTAAAGAGCACCTGAGAAATGGTACTCATAGTACTTAGCTTCAGCACGCTGAGCTGCTCTGCGCTCAGGAAAACTGAGAGTGCAGGGGGAATAGTTGTGTCTCTGGTGAAGTGCAGCACTTGGCTGGCTTATTCAGCACAGCAGGGAAGGGGGATTGAAGCATGATCGTAGTTCACAAAGTGTCCTCTTGCATTGACTTCTCTGTGCATTGACTACTGGGCAGATAGGGGTACTCACAGGCTCAGCTTGTCCTTTGGTCCCATGTTTGACTCTAAATCTGGATGTTTTTTCTTTCCCACTTCTCTCTAAAAGGAACACACTGTAGTGAGTAGCTCTGAGTAAGCAGTGTCAATGGTGCTGGGTACAGAGCAATTAGGGCTGGGTTTGTGTGGGCTCTAATCTCTCTTGCCCCATTCCCAGTCATGGACTGTCCCTGTGGATCAGTGATACTTATCCAGGTTCCTCAGCTTCATATTTTCTTGATAGATGAGCTTTGTTGGCTTTTGGCTCCATCTAAACTTAGAATTCCTGGTGATACATTGCTGGAGTAAATGGTGATTGCATTACATAGCGTATGTCTTGTGAATAGTTGGTATGTGCTGGTATGTCAGTTGCAACTTCTTGTTAGGGATTGTGTCCAGGAGTTTTTCTTTGAGGGTTGAGAGGTTTTAATTTTAAAGATTGATTAAAAATAATTGGAGGGTTTCCTGGCTGGGAACTGTGCAGAGGAGGACTCAGGCATCCTTACAAATATGAACTGCTGGAGATTTCACCTTTGTATTTCTCATAAATCCACCTTTTAGAGCTGGAGTTGCGAGTCTGCTCTTCACTGATCCAAAACAGGGTAGAACAACCAGACCCTGTAGCATTCATTCAGCAGAGCATCCCCTCCAGTGTCCTTGTCGTCGCCTTCTTGCTCCCATGCCACCCACAGCAGCGTTTCTTGCACTCGTCAGGGGCACCAGGCAGGGAACAGACTGACACTTGAAAAGAAACCTTGTGAATTAATGGGAACATATTGCTATTATTTCTTATAATCACTTTATTTGTAAAGCACATGCTGCAAAGGTTCTCCTGCTGTTGAACCCAAAGCAACAAAGCTATCTATATATCCCCATCTCTACTGCATTATGAACAGATGGGTGAAGGAAAAAAGCAATAAAAACAAAGAAGAAGAAAGGTAACAATGATAGCAATTTTAAATCACTCTCAGGGAAAAAAAAATCCTAATTTTTTTTAAAAGCAGCGTGAGATTGAATAAACTGAACTGCAAGCGCATCCACCCTCAACGTTAGCATGTAAATGTCTCCCAGCAGA
The DNA here is from genome assembly GCA_002631895.1 of Agapornis roseicollis. Lineage (NCBI taxonomy): Eukaryota > Metazoa > Chordata > Aves > Psittaciformes > Psittacidae > Agapornis > Agapornis roseicollis. Next base: position 96,200 of record NDXB01002359.1, on the reverse strand, counting down.
GGAAGAATTGCCTTTTTTCCAAGTGGCTGCCTTCTTGCCTTGTTCCTGTTACTGAAGAGAGTGTAAGAAACCTGAGTGAGATGTGTGGGGTTTGGAAACTTCTTTTGGAGTTCTTGGGGAGGTGGAGGCCACAGTGGGAAGAACAGTGCTTCTCTTCACCAAGAGAAACCATAGTCCCATTGAACTCAATAGGAAATAACATTTCCAAAGCATGTATTCATTCACATAACTTTCTCTGAGTATTATTCTCCTGCCTCTGCTGGAGGAAGAAACTTTGGTTATGGAGAGTAGTGGAGAGAAATTACCGTTAATCTCATGAAAAAGAATTATTCAAATATAGCCTTCACCTGCGATGCCGCTGAGCTCGAAGCAGAGAGGGGATTGAAAACGTTTCTGTTACTCCAGTTCCAAGATCCTAAAACACAAGGAAAGGTTCTGGCTTTGGATGCTAAATTTCTTAAGGAACTGGCTTTAATTAATTAAACTGGTAAACCAATTAACGGATTTACTTGTAAATTCTTAGAAAATGGATTCTGTGCCCAAAGAGTGGTTTAAATCTGCAGAGGAGGCAGTGTGTATTTCATACAGAGCTTGAAGTCCCATTTTAGATGAATCCAATTCTGCACTGACTTCAGAGACACAAGTGATGCATTAATAATACTTGGACTTTCCTCCAAACCGACACTTCCCATCAGCCAAATCCAGGGGGGATTTGCAGAACAAAACCTGTGTGGCTTTCACAGCACCCAGCCTGTCTTCCAGCTGCTTGGATCATGGATATGTATCACTCCCTGTGCTTCCAACTGGCTTCTTCATCTGTAGTCTCTCCCCTCTTTCTGCATAAACTCTTTAATCTGACCCGGTGGTACATCAGATGTGCAGAAAACAAGTCAGGTAGCTCCAGAAAACAGCGGATTAAGTCACTGAACATCCTTTGGAGTCACTGAAAAACAACCAAGATGAAGTGGAGGAGGTTTAAACAAAAGCTAATTTACTTTTCCACACAGAAACCTTGTTTAGATTCCCTGCCTGGCTCAGGGGTGACAGGGGCATCCTTGGTACCTTGTGCTCTTTGCAATCCAAAGTGACACATACATGAAAAGTTCATAATCACAAGTGTCCAGGCTCCGGAGAACATGAAATCAGAAACAAGCAGGCTCCCCAGGGCTCTCGGTGGTTATCACTTCCCTTCTCTCCTGGCAAGTAAAGCCATGTTTTTTCTCTTCACATGGCAATCCTCTGCTCTGTCTCTTGGGGTAGGGGTCTGCACACACTGGGATGATGCCAGCTTTGCCTGGTGCTGCTCCAAGGGGAAGCAGAGCTGCAGAGCAATTAGGAATGGGAGCATTTTGCAGAGGAAAATGGCAAGGGGAAAAAATTAGCATTTGCGCTGTGATGTTTTTGCTGTTTATTAATAAACAAGCTGCTTTCATGCCTCCAGGGGCAGGAGAGGCTTCAAGCATTCCTTATTTCTCTTGCATGTAGCTTTTTTTTTTGCTTGTTTTATATGTTACAGGAGATTTGTAATCTTCTTCCCACATGTTGAGTTCCCTTATTTTCATGAGAGCATCTCTGGAATAATTCCTCTGGAGCTCTTGGCTGTGTGCTGCTGGGCTGATTTAACCATCCAGAAACACTTGAGGGATGTGGGGTGGATCAACAGCTTGTTGGGAAGGAGTTGTGCTAATTAGGAACAGGTCTGCTTCCTCCTACAGAAGCAGAATGACTTCAGGGATAAGTGTTTTCATGGAGAGAAAGCCCTTGCACATAGCTCTTACCTCCAGAGATCTGAGTGGTGATGGAGATGGTGACCCTGACGTGAGCACCCCAGTTCCATGCTGGCAGCACAGCCTGGCCCCTGTGCAACCTCTTTTCAGGATGGTCAGACCTTGTCTCTTCACTGCCCCACTTGTCACTGGGGGAGGCTCCCACAGGATCCTCCATGGATAGGACAAGGGGTGACAGGGTTAAATTTAAACAGGGGAAGTTCAGGTTGATGTAAGGAAGAAGTTCTTTGCTGTGAGGGTGGTGAGGCACTGGAATGGGTTGCCCGAAGAAGTGGTAAATGCTCCATCCCTTGCAGTGTTCAAGGCCAGGTTGGACAGAGCCTTGGGTGACATGGATTCGTGTGAGGTGTCCCTGCCCATGGCGGAGGATTGGAACTGGATGATCTTAAGGTCCTTTCCAACCCAAACTATTCTATGCCCAACTCAATAACAGCCCAGTTACCTGTGTGCTGAACACACATGGTGCAGCAAATAACATGTCTTTGATTACAGGTGGATCCATGCAAAGGAGGCTTCAGGGTGATTCTGCCAGCACTGCCCTGTGTCTTTGGAGGTGAATTAAAACCCTGCTGTGTTAATGGGTTTGTTCTTTCTTGCCCTCAGGCCTCCAGCTCCTCCGGTCGAAAGATGCAGCTTCTGGAAAACGAGTTCTCCCGAACCATCCGGGAGCTCATTGAGCTCCACCTGCTTCACCAGGACAGCATCCCAGCATTCCTCAGTGCTCTCACCCTCGACCTCTTCAGCCGCCAGACCATTGCTTAGCATCCCACTGCCAGCACCAACCACGTTAAGACCACTCCTGGGCTGGTCTCTTGAGGTAGCAAGGAAGAATTCTCCCCCCACCCCCCCCCATCCTTTATTTGTGGTATTGGGTTGTCTCTGTTTTGCAGGGATTGTCTTCTCCCCCTTTTATCCTAAAATCCTGCTCTGATTCCTATGAAATGCATCATTTCCCTCCTGGGGGAGGGCAAGTCTAGCTCCATCCCAGGGCTCTACTGTGCAAAGACCAAATCAATCCCTGCCTTTGAACTGGGAAATGTGTTCATCACTGCCTAGCCTGCATCGGCATCTCTCTGGGAATATGGTGGGAAATGGTTGTTTAAGGAGCCATAGCATCACTGTTTGCAGCTTTTCACAAAAGGATCCCCCAAATCTGAGCCCTGACAGAGAGATGAGCCTTCCAAGAGACTGGTGCTTCCTGCTGTCATGGTTGCCCTCTCCTCATGGGAGCCAAGGGCTTGGTCCTTGAAGCCACGGACCTGCAGAAGGATCAGTGATGAAAAACAGGTTCTTTGTGGATACCTCCAGCTCTTACAAGCAGCTCATCTCTCAACAGGGCTGAAATTATTTTCCAAGATATCCCATTACCTGCATCTGCCATCACTCAGCAGACAAGCACAAGCATAAATGGCCATTTGAAGGCCCTGTACCTGTGTTGACACCGCAGCATTATGTGATGTGCTCACATGTCACTGGTGTGCTTTTTGTTCCACACCAGCACTCTTGAGTTCTTGATTATCTCAGGACTTGCAGGAGGTGGGGGGGAGCAATTTGGGTCGTGCTCACTGCCACTGGGTTTAGCTTGCTGCCTGCCACCAGGCTGTGGGTACCTGCTCACCTTGACGGGGGTCTCCCTCCTCAGAGGGCACCCCCTCAAGTCTGACATTTTGTGTTACAGTAGATATGGTTCTTCTGTTGGAAGAATAAAGTGTCACTTCTTCAACTATGTGTATGGCTCCTTTATTTGGGATGCACACTAATCTCCCACATGTAAATCATGACAATGAATCACCCATCAATGATCTGATGCTGCTACTGCTTTGAGAAGGAGGACATCATTATCCCAGTTTTTCCAGACAAGTCTCATTCATGCTGTAAACTAGATTAGTTTGTTATGAATTTGTATGTATATTGATTTCCCCTTGATATCAGCAGGAGCCTGCTTCCTAAGCTTAGAGGGAAGGTAGCAGGCTAGAAGGTTAACTTAGATGCTCTCAGTGGCATGCATGCTATCATCACCCTGGGACCTATCCATGTGTCTACAGGCATGGAGAATAGCCACTATAGACCCAACTAATGAGAGATGGAGGGACAAGCATGTGCCCCGGGGGGGGAGGGGGNGGGGGGGGGGGGGGGGGGGGGGGGGGGGGGGGGGGGGGGGGGGGGGGGGGGGGGGGGGGGGGGGGGGGGGGGGGGGGGGGGGGGGGGGGGGGGGGGAGGTGGGGAGGGGGGGGGGGGGGGGGGGGGGGGGGGGGGGGGGGGGGCTGCAGCCCCCATCTCCTCAGCCCTCCTCTCCAAAGGGTATGCAGGGAAGTGCAGTAGAAAAGTTGGGAGTTTTCTCTTCTGCCTGAAGTCCTGGTGGAAGATGAATTGCCTGGCCTGCTGTGCCAGGGGAATGCTGCCTGATTCATATGCACAACATGGCACTGAGAGTCGCCTTCCTCAGTCATGGGGAAAATGAATCCTGACGTCAGGCGCATTCAGCTCCTCCGCCAGCACAATAGCAGATCCTGGCTGCCTCTGGAAATTCTTCTCTTGGCTCCTTGCAGGAGAAATGAAGTAATTAATAAGTTTACAATAAACCCTCTATCTTAGCAAAACATGGGTGAGGCAAGAAGTGATGCTGCAGAGTGACAAGGGAAAACACATTCTGCCTGTTGGAAAATTGCCTCCCAAGAGTGAAAGGAGAATAAGTTGGGGTAGGAAACACAGTACTCTTCTGAGATGTCTTTGGTGGAGAGGAGAGGCAGATGAATTACTGCTCTGCACCCTGTTCTCCCAGCAAGACTGATTTGTTCAACTGAGTTTAATAGGCAGCATGTCTGGGAGAGGTGTGTTGTGAGGATGGGTGCTTGGCTCTGATGTGGAGCAGTGCCTGGTCCTGCTGTCGGCTTGAGAGCTGCTGGGGTAAATGTCCTGCTTTGGCCCTGCTCATGGTGTTGCGCTCTTTCACATCAAGCAGGCTTAGCCACTACATGAAACTGGCCCTTCTGGGAACTTGGCTGCTCTAAGGCTCACCGATGGAGGCCTTGCAGCATCCATGTGGATGTCTGACCATTGCAAAGCCTCCTGCAGGACACAGGCTTGTGGCTGGGCACAGGGAAGAAAAGCTGGGACTCCCCTGTTTCTAGCTCCAGCACTGAATTCAGGATGAAGCCCCAAACATATGGCTATATCCTGCTACTGCGGCAGCTCCTGTGTCTGCTGCTGTCATTACACTGCTTGTCTGAGCTGTGACAGAGCTGTGAGGAGTAACACAACGCTGAATTTCACAGTGATTGCTCCTTCCATGCTGAGCTACGTGGGGCTCAACAGCCCATCACAGGATCCTTCCACCATGTGCACTGCCCTCTCCGTGGGTGAAGCTTCCTGCAGCAGTGCAGAGACCCTGGTTGCCACCAGTAGCACATTTCAACCACCCAGTGGTGGTGGCACAATTCCTGGTGGGTTTGGCTCACCCCTTGCAAAGCTTCAGCCTCATTCATGGAAAATCCTTTTAGAAAATCTTGGGAGATTGGTAATAAATTTGCAGTTGGTTGGAGGGGAGAGGAGGGAGTGTTAACAAGTGTGCATATGCTCGCTGGGTCTCCATGCATGCTCACTGAGTTTATGGGCTATAAGCTCTAAAATATGATTTACAAATGCACAGCTGAAGGACTATGTGTATGTATCTTGGAGCACTGTCTTGTTTGCAGTGTTGCCTGAAGGTTCCCTTCACTCAAACTGCTTGTGAGCCCCTGCTCCTCTACTGATCAACCCTTTTCTTTTGTGTGCATATATAAATGCAGAGAGCTGTCAAGTACTGCCATATGATCCTTGAAAGCAGCAGAGCTCTTGGCTAAGGCAGGTGTTGCAAAGTTCATGCCTCTCCTAAGGTCCCTTATTCTGAAGCCTTCTGCTCCTGCTTCATGTCTCCTGGCTCTTGCCATCTTTGCCTGTTGCTTGCATGAGCCTCAGAGCTGTCTTGGAAGTGTGCAATCCTCAGAAGGAGCTAGGGAAACCCTTTATGGATGAGCCATGAGGGATTTGGGATTCAAAGATTTTGGTTACAGAGCTTTGTTGTGCAACACTACAGGAGGAAGGGAAGAACCGGGAAGAGCACAAAGCTGTAATGGAGGCAGGTACCCAAGGGAGCAATGGGTAGGAGCAGAGATGGGGACAGATGGAGAGGAAGAACCAGGATGCTGGACAGAAAGGGAAGTCACGGATTCTGAACTAAAGAAAGAAAAGCCATCTTCTGCTGTGTGGCAGCTTGGGCCCAGGCTCTCCCCACCTCGGGGTCTGGAAAGATCCTGCGATTCCCTAATGGCAGAGAGGCATTTCCCTGCTGCAGCTTCTTGCCAAGTGCCTTTTCCTCACAGATGCAGTTGGTCACAGGGGGTGGCTGATGCAGCCCCTGTCTGAATAGCCCATGGCTCTAGGTAGGCAGGAGCCACAATGGAGAGGGATGAGCATCCCCACATATCTATTCCCACTGCTGCTGGACTGGGAGAAGAGCTGCACTGGCTCATGGGGGTGCAGAGAGGATTGTGGATGGAGGGTGATGGGGCAGGAGCAATCCCACTCCTGGCTTTTGGATTTTCTGCCTGTCCTAGGACAAGCCAGTGAGGCCGTTCTGCACTGTGGGCTCTATAAAATGGGAACATCCCTTCCTGGTCATGGTCTCCCAACACTGGCCAGCACTGAAGGTTGTTTGACCCCAAATGGAGGGAGCCCAGATGGGTGGCAGCATCCCACTGGGGGTTATGATTGGTGGAAGTCAGACACAGCACCCCACAGCTGCAGCACTGGCATTGCCTTTGCTTCTCCATTGTTCCCCTCTGTGTGCTTCATTCCACTAAGGAAACACGGAGCACCCACTCATTCCATTTTCCAACCTCAGCAGTGGGCTGAGAGGCAGCTGGGAATGGTGTGAGTTGGACTGATGGGTGGTTGTGTCAAAGTAAGTGTCTGGGGAGAGAGGCAAAAGCCTTCCTAGGACATCACCAAGGCAATGCTGGACCCCAGCAGCCTGTGCTGCTCCGTGTGAGAGATGCCACAGCCAAGGCAGGCTTTGTTCTATTACAGCTTTTTGCTGTTGGAAGACAGTGGGAAGATGATGACAGTGTCAGATGCCAGGTGACTGTAGCTAATGATGGTGTCTCCTTGACGAGGCAAGTGTAGTAGCTGGGGAGGACAGAACAGGCTCTCCTCGCTGGTGTAAATCACATTTGCGCTGTGACAGCAGATTGGGATTCAACAGCAGCGATGCTAAAAGTTGCATGATATTTAAAAGCTACAAAATGCGCCCACTCCGATCAGGGGAGGGATATTAAATAAATAAATAAATGGGGAAATCAGCAAGGCTTCTTCAGGAAGTTGTTGTGAAATATTCAAACCCCATCCTTCCCAACAGGAAAGCTTTTTTCAGGCTAAGAGGAGCGGCTGAACGGCATCTGATGATATCGCATTGACACAAGTGTCTAGAAAAATAGGGGAGGAGTGCATGATCTGTTCTCAAAAAGGAACCCTAGCTAATAGGAAATACGCTGATGCTACTTTTAATTTCATGACTCAGGTTTGCTGCAAAATTGATGGGAATCTGTGTTGGAGGCTGGAATAGTGAAACAGTTCTCTTGTGTGGGGGTTTTCTACTTCTTGTTTCTCCTTGGGGGTTATTATTGTAAAAATCTTGGTACTCAGGGGTTTGTAGATGTTATTGAAAGGACAGGGAGTGGTCTGGATCCAGAGGAAACAGGAGATGTTTGCTTCAGAAACATTCAGCTTAGAAATCACTGCATTTGCAAAAGGACTGGGCAGCTCCTGCTCCTTCCACCCATGGTGGCTGGGTCTCCTTCCTTGCATGTGTGCTTTCCCTCAAAGCAAATACAAGGGACAAAACAGAAGGAAAGTGCACCTTAAAGACACTGCTGCTGTGTAAGTTAGGGAGCACAAAGGCAAAAGGCAGTTCATGTTCCTGGTCTCCAACCAAACCACGTTCCTCCACCAATGCACATTTCCATCAGGTTGTGTCACTTCTCTCTCCTGCTTCCCCAAAGTGGGGTTAAGCTTCTCCCAGCCCCTTCATCTCCCCTGTGCTTTTTCCTGGCCCGGGCTCCAGTGCTGATGAGTTTATTAGTGTTGCTAATTTTACCTGATGCTGCTTCCTTCTCTTTGTGACAGGTTGTGTTGTTTTGAACTCTCCAGCTGACTGATTGAGCTCTCTTTAATATTCCCTTGTTTACTTTGAATTCTCTTTGTTGGCTGTTGCTTGCCGTGGGTTTTGTTGATTTTCTTTAATCCTTCCACTGCCTCTTCTTCCTCCTGGGTCCCTCTGATGCCTCTTCAACCTGGAGCAAAGCCAGAGACCATCAGGAGGTCACTAAAACACAGACGGCTGTTGGATTTAAATAAGAACTAGATAATTTTATGACCATTAAGAAGACTCACTGCTATGCAAGCTAAAATAATAAGGGCAATCATATCTCATGCTTCGGGGAGCAAGCTGATTGCCTGGAGGGACTGAGAAGGTAATTCTGCATCCTTGACTCCCCCCAGATATGATCCAGAAGCACCAGACAGGTCGAAGGGCAGGAGGATGTGCAAGGCACAGGGCTTGGCTAGAGGGTAAGAGCATTTCCCTGGTCACCTGTAGCATCACACTCCTTTTATCTGGTGATTGGAAACTTGTGGTCATAGAATAATCAGGGTTGGAAGGGACATTCAAAGGTCATCTAGTCCAACCCCCTGCAATGAGCAGGGACATCTTCAACTAGATCAAGTTACCCAGAACCACATCCATAATGGAATATGTCTCCCAGGCAGGTGAACGGCTCTGAAGTTTGGCAGATGAACTTCTCCTTTATCGATGAGCATCTACTGGGTAATGTTTCGTGCTCTGCAATTGCAGGCACTTTCCTTTGCTGGTGATGGTTCATCTGCCAGGCTGTCCCCATCGCCACTACCAGGAAGCAGTCTCCCTATAGAGAAATTAAAAGCATGAACCTCACTTATGTCTTTTGGTTTGGAAGTGCCTCCCAGTCCCCATTGGAGTGCATGAGGGAGACCAGCCTTACCCATAACAGGGTGATGGCAAATTGCACTGTCCCTCTTTCACCCCTTCTCCCCACTGTGGCTTTCCCAGCTCCTCTGCTGCTTGTGTGTTTTTCCACAGCTTGTTTTGGGAGCCACGCTCCAGCCCTGGGGGATGTACGTGATCAGCTCCCACTTGGATCCTGCTGTTCCAAGGCAGGGCTGCCCTTGAGTGGCACACTCTGAGGTGACAGCTCCTCTGCTCTGAGTCCTCGGAGGGGAAAGAGCAACCCCGGCAAGAAGGCAATGGTGGAGAATGAACCAAACCCACGGGGAACCAGTCTGAAGCACTGAGATAAGGAGGAGCACAAAAAGCCCCCCAGATAGCACGAGTCTCTCGGGTGGATCCATTCTGCTGCTGATGGATGCCTTTGGGTAAGCCTGTAGGTAACACTAGCACTTCATTTCAATGCTGGAGTCTCCTGCCTGCTACATCAGTATCCTGGACACCAAGCCCTGGCCTCATGTGGGCAGAGCATCACCTCTGTGCTTCCACCCAGATCATGGGACTCTTCACCCTGTATGGAGATGGCACAAGCCCCCCACAGTGTGCTGCTGATCCTGAGCTGCCAGCCCTGAGGTGAGGATGATAGCTCTGACAGGTCAGGCGTTAGCTTTGCTAACTCTTTAGAAAACACTAAGTGCAGAATAGATCTTAAGCATGCTAAGGACTGATTTTAAGGGATCACTGCGGTGGTAAACTATAATTAACAGTCTGTAGCAGCACTTCTTATTTAATTACACGCAGGCAGAGCTGGGAGGCACAGGAAGGTTGATGGGCAAGTTGGGAGCCACCAGCACTGACTGCCCAGCTCCAATGGGGGACCCTGAGGGAGGTTTGGGTGGTGCATTCTGTTAGTTTGATTGGCAGCTCCGAACAATGCTCAGATCATACGAGCTATATGGGTTCACATCCTGCCCCTGCCAAATGAATGTGGAGCAGTGTGCAGAGTCTTGTCATGGCTCTTCCCCATGGCTTTGCTTCTGCAAAGGGAGTTGTCAGCTCCTGGGAGGTCCCTGCTCTTTACTGGTGAGGATGGGATCACAGCTCCTGTGGGACATGCTGCCCATATCTGCGGGTCCTGTCTCTTCCCGTGTGCTTCCAGTTCAGCCCCTCTGCACCCCACATTTTTAATACAGAGAAAGTGCTCAGGGAGAATGGAAATCCCACCTGTGTGGGATGCTCAGCCCCAGTCCCACTGGCAGATAGGATGGTTCTACAGGTTCTCCTGATACCCCAACCCCAAGCGCATTCCTGCCCTGTGCAGGGATCCCAAAACACCCATCCAGCCTGGTGGCACCTCTTCTTCACTTCTCTCCCAGGACAGTAGCTCCTGGGGCTGAGGCAGAGATGTTCCCAAGGTGAGGAAGGCAAGAAACTCCTCAAAAGCTGCAGCATCCCCACACACACCCCATTTCCATCACTGCTGCTTCCTGGCTTCACGGTTACCTCTGGCCTCATACAGTCCCCAGGTCCTTTAACTGGTGTTAACTGTAATGAATGATCTTGTCCTCCTTGTTTGTCTCCTCTTTAGTGTAACACTGTAATTAGCTTAATTACCAACAGATTCCTATTTTTTTTTTAGGTAACTTAAAATGGAAATTAAATTTTGCACCAGGTTTTACAGGCTGTTAACGGGAACCGAATAATCAAGCCTGACTCCAAGTCCTTGAAAATGAGTATTAAAAAAGGTCTGAATTTGCATATTCATGTTTTTAATAGGGTTCAGAAGGTATATTTGCAACTGATGAAAAGGATTAATTAAGCTTAATTTGCATAGGAAGAACTGTTTAACCCCTTGCATCCTAGCAAGGCAGAGACTGACAGTTTAAATACCTCAGCTTGATACTGGAGAAGCACATGGGCAATGCAGCACAGAGCTGGGAGCAGCGCCCTGTGGAGCATCTTCCTTCCACTCCAGGAGGACAGAACATGGAGGAATCCATGACCTCACCATTGCCCTGGCAAAGCCAGCTTGGTTCCTGAGCTGTTAGCAGCAGGGCTGCCCGTGGCCAGTATGGGGAAGGAGCACCTATGGCTGGTAGAGGCACCGGAACCCTTTATCTCCTGATCCAGTCTTCAAGGATCAGTAAGACTGGTGCTAGTCAGGGGTTAAAGGCTTTCTGGGAATGTCAGACCAGGGTGAGACTTGGTGTGTCCTGTCTTGCTCCCAGCTATCAGTCTGAGGCTCTGCTCTGGAGGTGACAGCATCCCAAAAGACTGGGATTCTTGCAACTTCACGGGAAGGGATATAGAGCTGCCTGCACCCTACATCCCAGCTGTCACCGCTGGCATGGAGAAATCAACAGGGTCTTATACAGCTCTATCATCACCTAAGAAAAGAGATACACCACCCCCACCACCCCCCCAATCCATCGCACCCCTAGCCTGGAAAGCAGAGCGGGAACGTGATGCTTCCCAGGGCCCTAAAAAGCTGAGAACAGAGCACAGCTTTGAGTCAGCGCCCGAATGTTGCTAAAAAGTAGGAAGAAATAAATAAATCAGGCATTCATTTTGCTTCAGCAGGTGGTGAGCTGCATTCCCCTTGTAATGCTTTGGTGGCATGTGTTGCTAATTATTTTTTGGGTGGAATTTGCTGTGCGCAGCGCACGGGGTTCATTAGACAGAGATGGCTTTGAAGCGGCGTTCGGAATTAATGCTGGCATATGTAAATGTTTCTTGTGCCATGGAAAAGCTGGCTATAAATGATGCATGAGGTCCAGTGAGAGCGATGCTCACTTTGTTTATACACACCCGTTGGGCTTTGTTACGCCAAAAACCAGGCAGAGGAAAAGCAGCCGTATCTTGCACAGGCCATATATCTGCTACCCAGCTGTACGTGAGTGTTTAGCACAAGCTAGCATGGGATGCCTAGGATGCTGCATCCCAGATTTACCCTGGTCAGAAACATGTGTTATTTAACCCAGCAAGGCTGCTGCTGTCTCTTCATTCAGCATCTTCCCCATGTCCCCCAGGCAATGAGATTCCTGCACTGTAAATCATCAAGGTCCTGACCCATGAGCCTCACCCAAGCCAAACCTGCCTCAGGGAAGAGGTGCTTAGTGGTAACAGCAGTGTAAGGAGTCCCTGCCACCTCCTGCTCACCTGACTCATCCTCTCAACACGGGATCCATGGGACCATGCTGGCAGCAGAGATGGGGAACATTTCACTTAAGAAGTAAACCTTAAGAAAGAGAAAGAAAGCACAAAGCCCGCAGCTGAGGGAGCAGGAGGCAGTGCCTGGGGCAAAAAGCCAAAGGGAATGTGAGATCCTTCTGTGTGCACCAACCTCTGTGTGCACCAAAGCCTTTTGACGATGGCACTGCTGCTGCTGAACAGGTCCCAGAAAAGCTGGGGTCAGCCCTGGGCTCTGGTCTGCTCTGGGGTGGGTGTATTTTAGCCCAGCAAATGCTTTCAGAGATGAGTATATGTGCATCTCTTCTATAAAGCAGAAAAATTCCTCTTGGATCACCCAGCAGTGAGGTGAAGAAATAGCTCCTTGGAATCTTCTAGGAGCAGCAAAGCAGGGTCTGAGCATCACTGAACCAAAAATAGGGCACCTCCATGGTGGCAGCTGAGCATCTGGGAGCCTTCTTACCTTTCAAGTGTTGAGGCCACTGTTTCAGTGGGTATCTAAGCTGACAAGGCCCAAACCCATCATGAAGTGGGTGAGAAATAGTGGCAGGTTGGGGTACATTCAGCGAGTGCACTGACAGCTGCTCTGCAAAGCTCTGTAACCCCATGCTGGTTGTTTCAGGTTAGACATAAATGATCTCGGTATTGGTCCCCACTCACAGAATGGCTCCATCCTAACCAAAGCTTCCTCTTTCCGGCTGTTGCCCTGACCAGAAGCAGCCCCCAGAGCCTCATTTACCCCTAGATAACTGGGGAGGATGTGTGGGGCAGCCTCTTTGGTGCTTATCCACTCCTCTGCTGCCAAGAAAACAGGCTGGAAATCACCAGGGTGCCACTGTGTCACATTTGCTCTGCAGTGTTTATGGAATTGCTTGCTCATCAAACACAAAGGGAATTGTTTACTGTTTAAGTAAAGCAAACATAACATACCTGCCTCTTCATTGCTGCTCAAAAGGCTGCTCTGCTCCCTCCAGCCTCCGTGCTTGCCAAGGCAATAGGACTACACAGTCAGGGGCTCTCTGAGCCTGAATCACACACATCCATTCACAGAGAAGAGTCCACATTCCTGCCCTGTGGATGCCCCATCACCACTCATATAGACACAGGCACAGGGGCAATTCCTAAGTGGGATACACCAAGTTTGGGGGCTGTTGGAGAGTTGGACCCATTCATATCATGCTCCCCACCCAGACCTTCAGGCAAGCTCCATGTCATGGGTCTGATGTGGACAAGCTCAAGGAAGGAGCTGAGCATGAAGGTGTGACCGAGTGCTGAGATGTTATTGTATTTTCCTACTTCCAACTGTTTATTTACCAGCATGTTGGAGAGCAGCGATCTATTCCTCAAGCCTTATTGAGAAGCTCAGCTGTGAAATAACTAAATGAACCATCCATTTTTATTAGCCTTTGGACTTAGCAGAGGAGCAATCAGTTAATGGCTGACCAGTTTTTGAAGATGCTAAGCACATTACAAGTGCTAAGTATTATTATTTTCCCTGTAATGCTTTATTTTTTCCCTCTGAATACTTAGTTTAAATAACCCTTTCAATTACATTATCCATTTCCATGCATTCTGCTCAGATTAAATGCAGTGCTGCTTACAATTCACTCACCTCTGTGGCTTCCAGGTCTCTACAAGCCTCATCCTAACCTTTGCCTCTCAATCTTGGGCTGGAACATCCTTCTTTCTGGGTTCAGCATTTGCCCCAGCTCTGCTTTGGCTTCTTAAATGCATCCACATTCTTTCCCCACAGGTACGTCAACCGCTGGCATCTTGCTCTTGCATATCTATTTTTCTTTCTTGATAGGGGAACATCTTGCAACCTTTCCTTCCAGCTAAATTAGCTCCCTGGATAAACAATCTCCTCCCACTTGCTGGCATCTTCCTACGATGCCTTGTGCTGTTGGTTTCTTCATGTTCAGGAGAGGATGACAGATCAGCTGTCCAAAGGAAGGCTTTGTGCCTTGCTGTCAGCCAGACTACCTTGTCTCATCTGGAAATCCACAGCCATGTACATCTATGGCTTTGCAGAAGAGTGGGACTGGCTCGGACTCCACATTCAGTGGGTGAATCCACAGCTCCTCCTAACAGCTCCAGAGCAGCAATCAGAGGCTGAGTCCTTTCACAGCTACGGATGGGCTCTTCTGGGTATGGTGCTCTCCAACACCAGCCTAGGGGAAGGGGCTACTCATCTGCTCAGCCAAAGGAGCCTCCTCACTCTATCAGGAAGGGTTTGACCATCTCTGGTGGTGAGGGGCAGCTCCCAGCTCTGCTCCATCTCTGCCTCCACACTCTCCTGACAGCCTCGTCTCCGGGATGGAACTGCAAGATGGGTGGATGCTGCAAGATGGCTCAGATACCAGCCCACGTCTCAGCTCACCCTCTTTCCCTGCTGTGAGCTCTGACACGGAAATAGGTTTGGGGTATCCACGCTCACCAGAGCCTCTGCTGCCAGTCTCCTGGCACATGTCTTACCCTAAGCCCTGGTGTCTGCATTTGATTGTCTCTCAGGAGCCGTGATCTCCCTGCAGGAGGAGGCTGTGGAGCAGCACAGGGGGTTCAGCTGTCAGCATCTGAAGGGTTTCTCATGCTTGGGGCTGCCACGTTTCTGCCTGGGCTTTCCCAGGCACAGATGTGTGTGTGTGAACTCTGCAGTGGGTGGTAGTGTTGTTACAGCCAGAATGATCTAAGGATATAATTGAGATAAGGTTTGTATGGAGAGGTAATATCTCTTGTTGGAACACCTGAGGTGGCTGGGGAATGAGAACCAAAACACAAGAGCGCAGGCTCTTTGTCAACTGAGCCAAATGGGTCAGGGATGCTTGCATGGACAGTGGTGGATGGTTCATGCCCATGTAGTTGGTGGCCACTTGGTTCTGCCAGCCACCTCGAATGATTCCCAACAACTGCCCTGCTCCTGCTCTTTGGATCTTCCTGCAAGATAAATCCCAGGTGGGGCAGGAGGGCACATTTGGGAGAAGCAGAGTTTAAACTGCAGGGAATGGGAACCTTTGTGTCTTGGCTACAGATGTAGTGGAATTAGAGTAATTAATTTAGCTGCATCACATGAAGAGTGCCAGTGTTTACTTAGGAGACCACAGATGAGCTTTAGCTGTACCCAGAGAGGCCTCCTGCTGCTTGAATGGACTGGGTAGCTCTTGATTGCAGGGCAGGAGATGCCAGAGAGCTGTGTAAAAGCAATGCTGAGAGGGAGGAACAGATTTAAGAGCCCCGTCCCCTCCCCCCTCTCCAGCAGAGACAAGCTGCAGGCACCACACATAAACTTTGAGGCATCCCAGCACACCCCCGCAGATCAAGGCAAGCCAGGGGCTCATGCAAGGATGGAGGAGGCTGCCAAGACTGGATGCTGTGGCAGGATGCATCTGATTGAGAGCTGGGGAGCTGCAAGTGGGGTGGGAGGAGAGCATGAATGTTATATATGGGGCTGATCACCTCCTTTCACAACTGGAAGCACTAAAGAATGTGACAAACCCAGAAGAGAGCCTAGGAGATGAGCTAGACCATGCAGGGACAGCACCTGCTTAGTTTAATGGAGATGATGGGCCAAGAGAGAAGAGCTCATTAGAAAAGGGCATTGCACAGAGGAGAGGATATAAACCACAAGAAAGCTGATAAAAGGCAGAAATGGAAATCTTTTAGTCCCGAAGAAAGCAAGGATGGAGTACATTAATGAGCTCTTTAATGGTGAGGCAAGTAAGGGTGAGCAGCAAATGGCTATTTCCATACAGCTGTGCTGAGTGTGGAAAAACAGATGTTGGTGGGATGTGAGAAGTGATCAGCACGTACAGGAACACCAGTGCACCCTTTAGCATCCATTAAGTTGTTGAAAAGGCACACACGTGCAGGTTCAGAGACCTGGCAGACTGCTCTGGTCACTCTGCAGGGACAGGCATGTTCACATCCCATTTTGACTGAAAGAAAGGGCAGCAAAACTAGAGTGAAAACTTGCATCCTGCTTGCCTGCTTCCCACGTGGTGAAAACCCACATCCCTGATACGTCTGTGTCCTCTCATCCCTTGTGCAGAGGAAACTGAGTCTGGAAAAGTAGCTCCACTCTAGATCAGATTGTTTCCCTTCATGAATTATTGGGTGGAGCAGGGAAGATGGGAATGAGCAAACTCTCATGGTGTCATTTGGACAACCTGTACCACCCTTCTGGTGGTGCTGGTGAGCTGGCTGAGAGGTAGAACACAGGATATGGCACACAGGAAACATGAAATGGTGCAGTGTGAGTAAATCAAGTGAAACCAAAGTCACTGCGATGAGCCAAGGAGTACCTGTTGGGTTGGTTTCTCCAGCACCACCAACCATGCCCACCAGCAGCTTCACTGCCTGCAGCACCTGGAGCATCAGCTGGCAGCAGAGGTCTGGAGATGAAGAGATGGAAATGTGCTATAATCTCTCTAAAGAACAGTTTCATCTCCAGACACCTACCAAGGAAAACTTAGGGCCCTCCAGTGGAAAGTCTGTGGTGAGTAAATGGGAAGGAGGAGCTGGAGGAGAGGGCTGGGGCACCTCTGATGTCCATACCTACCTGGTACCATTCCATGGAGCCAGGCAGTGTTGCAGCCCCACTGCTGCAGGACAAGCCCTGTTCACACCCCCTGCACATTTAAGGCAGGATCAGGGATTTTCCCAAGTTAACCGGGTGGTCCCTTCAAGCTCATCCCCTCTCCTGCGGTCTGTGCCCATCCTGTATCCATGTGCACAGCTCCAGGCCTTAAGGTGCTGTTACTGTGGAGGAGAGGGATGTGGAACACAGCAAAGAGGAGCTGCAGCCAAGGTGAACTGTTCCCACAACAGCAGCGGGGTGCTGCTGTGCATGGGCAGGGGGATGGTGTTCCTCTGCCTCAGGAGCACTCTCAGATGCAAACACATTCTGACTTGGGCTCCCACATTCCTGCTCTGCTGGCTGCACTAAATATAGCCCAACGCAGTGCGTGCTGGCTTCGGCCACCTCATCCATCCCTGCTTTTGGGTCTGGTCCAGCAGCTCCACCACACGCCCCTCTGCAGCCAGTGCCCTCCTCCAGACTCTCCAGGGTTTGGATGATCGGGTCCCTCCCCCCATCCTTGCTAACCCCCCTCTCCTGAAGGAGGTGATGTATTGCTCCAGAGCCAGGCTGCAGCAAGACTGTGACAGGTGGATTGTTCTGCAGCTCCTGACTTCTGCAGGGCCACATGCACCTCGGTGATGAGTCTGGGGGTCTCAGACAATGGAGCTCTTGATTCACAAAGACCCGTCCTCACTTAAGGGAAGGACTGGTGTAGAAGAGGGGCAGAGGGGAGCATTGTGAGAGGGGTTAGCTGGGGCTGCTGGAGGCAAAGGAGTGTGCAGATATAGAAGCTGGGCTGATGGAGCTTGTGCTCAGGGCCCTGCCCTGCCATGGGCTCTCCAGTGGCCCTGGACATCACCTGAGTGTGGATGTGTGGGTTGACCCATAAGCATCAATGGAGCTGTAAGAGAGATCAGCCCCATACATAGGCTGACCCACAAGCATCAATGGAAGCTGTAAACCTTGAAGTTTGAAGTGGTGGTTGAAGTACTTGAAGCCTCATGAAAGGTCCCACCTCCCAGCAAGCATCACAGGTGACTGGCTTGATTTCAGCAGGTCCAGTACAGTGTGGCTGTTGTCATGGTCTGGGTGGTGAATAGGGAGAATGTTCTTGCTTTAGGGTCCCCATTCATCCTTGAAGATGTTCTCCCATGTGATCTGAACCTGCTTTCAGACTCAGCTGAAGCAAATAAGAGGTTTGAGTACCAAAGTGGGGGCAGGTGGAACACCTCCAACACGTATCAGCGGTGAAGAAGGAGTCAATCACCAGCTCCAGGGCTACCACATCCCTTCTCAAGTGGCCAGGCAGTGCCTGCACCACTGCCAGCCTTTCTTGCCTTGCATTTCTATCTGTGGACATTGCACTTCCCATGTGTCACGTTCTGAAATGCACGGACACAACCGGTGTGCACACTTGGGCAGGTGGGTGACCTCAGGAACCCTGGGCTTCAATGGCATGTGTCTGTATGGAGAGATGCTACCAAGCAGCTCTCAGCACCTCTGCCTTCCCCTGCATCACACACCTCTCCTTGCCTTTCAGCTCTCCCCTGCCTTGATTTTCCCTTCCCTTTGTTGATGCTTTCCAGTGGCAGAGCCCAGGCTGCTGCAGGAAGGCAACATGGGAACTTCCAGGTCCTTGACCCTGGTGATTTTCTGTGCTGGCTCCCAGTTCTGTGCTCCCCATTGCCCCTTGCTTGAGATGGGGCAAAATGAAGGATAAACCTTACCCTGGCTTCCCTTCCCTTTCTCTCAGATATGTCTCTCCTGTGATCTGTCCTTTCTGCTTGGCACGGAGTCCTCTTGCTAATGGATGGGTTTGGGGCAAAAGGAACATCCCGGCTGGACACGGCATCATTTTTCTTTGTAGAGGCAGTTTAAGAGCTTTGGTGGTTGAACAGGAGAGAAAATAAAGAGGAAAAGCACCCAACAGGTTGCAGGTGGTGAAATTCTCCCTCTGCCCTCAGGGGGTTTTGTAAAGCAGATGCCTTATTGGGATGGAGGATGCTGTGCAGCATCCCTGTGCAGGGGCACCCAAGGGGTCTATGCATGGGGCAGTGGCTCTAGGGAGACTTGCCTGGCTTTTTTCTCAGCTAATCTGGCATCTCATACCAAGGGACATGGACTGTGCTGCCAGGATTGCACCCTATCACAGAGGGAAGGCAAGGAGGCTGGAAGGTCATCATCAGCACAACGGCTGCTCTATCACCCAAGGAGCCATTTGGAGCTCTCAGAGACCCACAGTGAGGCCCCATCAACTATAGGGTACAGAGTGCTGCATGTGCAGGTACCTCCCTTGGAAATACCTCAGAGATGGAAGGACCTAGACCTTTTCCAACCCTCTTTTTTGTCCAGATGCAGAGGGTTTGCATCTAGGAAGTGTTTAATTCAGGAAGGCCAGCGCTGCTGTATCACATTTCCTGTGTCAAGTCTCTGTTGGTTTATGACCAGTGAAATCCTGGTGTGAAAACAGAATCAGGCTTTGATTTCATCTGCCCCTGCTGTTTTATGCCACTGACAGCTTTGCATTTCTATAGCGGCTTTTATTCTAGGAGCTAAACGGGCTTCACAGACAGGCAATTAATTAATTGAGCCTCCCCAGCCAGCCTACGCCCTCAGCACCACAAGGAAGCGTTTTGCAGAGGAGGAAAGAGAAGCAGAGAGGAGCAAAATGACTCGCCCCAGGTAAAGAGATGAACTCGCTGCTGACGTGCTGCGGCCTGCACAGCGAGGCGTTACACACTGCTGGTGGTGCCACTGCTCCTGGAGATGGTCCTGATTCATCTCCACACTGCTGCGGGAACTGAATTCAATGGAGGCAGTGACAGAGGAAGGTGTTTTGGTATCTGAGCCTGAATTAACTTGTGAGTTCATCATCTTTGACCATCCTCTCCCTGAGAACACCCCCCTTATGCCATAAGCGGTGCCAGGACACCCCGCTACAGCTATCCAACCTTGTTGACCAGCTCCTGTTTGTCTAATAGTCACTCATGGTTTGTGAGGGAAGGTGGTTTCAGTTAACGGGTTTGCTTTGGTCCAGATGCTAAAGCTGAGATCTGGGGGGGGGTTGTGGGGAGGTACCTGTCAAAGAAGTGGTGAATGCCCCATCCCTGGCAGTGTTCAAGGCCAGGTTGGATGGAATCTTGGGCAACATGGTCTAGGGTGAGGTGTCTCTGCCCATGGCAGGGGGTTGGAACTGGATGATCTCAAGGTCCTTTCCAACCCAAATCATTCTGTGATTTTATGATGAGACGAAACAAGAGAGGGGTGATTCTCAGCTCTGCTTTCCAGGTCCTGCTCACCCACTGCCGAGCAGCCCTGGGAGCTGCGTGCTGCAGCAGGACCTGGGGCACCTGGAGGAGGTGGAGGAATGTGCCTGTGCTGCTGCAGAGTGAATATGTTCCTGGGGAAATTGCCTGTTTCTTATTAGGAAATCCTGCTAATGGTTTGTTGTCTACACAAATAACCATGGGGAATAACTCGTATGCTTCCCAGCCTGCTCCGTGTCTTCCTGGCTCAGCTACTTTCTGAACAAACATAACCTTTTGCAAGAATACCTGTCAAAATCACTTTGAAATGTTGAAATAACAGGATGGGATATGGTTTGCTCCTGGGCCCTAGTGCTCATCCATCAGGATTCGGAATGCCCATCCAAAGAGACTTGTGAGCAGGATGCAAAGGAAAAACTCTGGCAAGCCACAGGGCCCCACAGGGCTGCATGTGGGGAGCTTCTCACCTTGCTGTGCTGTCTCCCACATGCTCACCAGGGGAGCAGAGCAGCTCCCTCACCCTCATGTTGCTGCTGCTTTGTGTCAGACATGGGGTGAGATATGGGGGGTGAGACATGGGGGCTTGAGTCTCAGGGGTGCTCATCGGGGCAAAAATATGTCCTTCAGCCACCAGCATGGCCTGAGATTGTCTTCATGGCCTCAAAACCTTCCTCCCTATCTTCACCCTATGAACAGGGTGGGTATTTCAGAGATGGGGCAAAAAGCTATTGAGTCTTGGACAGGTATTGGAGAGCAATGGTTATGAATACATGAATACAGGGCCATTCCCTTTCCGTTCCAGCCTCGAAGTCCCAAGGGCTGTTCAGGGGCTCCCCGGGGTGTTTTTCCCAAAGCCACTCATGAAATGGGAGTCAGACTGACCTGTGGGCAGCACTGTGGCTGCAGGCAGATCTGCACTCCCTGAGGCTGTGGCTGCATTTGGGGTTAGCCATAGGGGAGCTGCTGGATGTGCGATGGTGGGAGTTCCAGGAGCAAGGGGCAGGATTCCTGGGCCAGGGCCTGTGCCTACTGTAATAGTTCTCAATATGGAACTGCTTAGTGTCTTCTTCCTCAGCAAAAATCATCCCTTAATGCTGTCCTCTTGAGAGCAGCAAGAGGCTTTTGCTCTAACTCATCGTTGTCTCCCCATCTTGAAGAGTAAGGGGATAACCCACCCCTTAGCATCTAACACCAAGGGCCACTGCTTTCCAGATATATTTGTTTAGGGGGGGAAAGCCCAATCAATACCTTTCAATTTTCAGGATACATCCCATTGCATGGAAAGAGCATCCCATGGTGGCACCTGCTCAACCAAAAACCCTTTGCTTCTCATCCCCTGCCCTGTTCTTGGTGGTGATGTGTCCCACCTGGAATAAGGTGGGGGATTTTCCTTTCTGGGTATGTGCCTTTTTTGTCAATGTACTTGGACGTGATGAGAACTCAAACACAAACAGTTGTAGGAGAAAATAAAACCCAGCACTTGGAAACCCGACCATTCCCCACCCCTCCACAAAATATCCCATCCCCCAGCCAAGCACCAACCAACAAAGTAGTCCTTCAAACCAATCTCCATCTCTTTCTCTAAAATCCATGATTAAAACCTGGTACAAACAGGTGAATATAGATATATATATATATTTTTAGTAGATGTAGTATTGTTTTGTTTTTTCTCCTCTCTCTCTCTCATTATACAGCAAACATTGCAAATATAGAAATCTTCTCTGTACAATTAACGACTTCAGTTTACAATGCAATGTGTGGTAAAACCTCTCAGGGAGTGAAAATGGGAACGGGCCTTCAAAGCGGGTGAAAGTCTAAACTGGAAGACTCCGTTTGCAAAAACAGCCCAAAGGATGGTTTCTCCTTCTGGTCTCTTTTTGGATTTGGTTGCTGTTTTTGTTGCTGTTGATTTCAGAAGGAAAGGAAGGAAGAACACAAACTGTTCACAAAGTATCCACGAAATCACGGAATAGGGACTCATGCAATGCGGTATTGGGAACGCCAGACCTCAGCTCTCTGCCCGCTCCTTCTCTGGATTTTTATATTCAATTTTTTTCTTTTTTTTTTTTTCTGATTTTTTTTAAAAAAATCAAAATGAAATAAAACATTTTTTTTCTTTTTCTCTCCACAGTTTGTTTCTTTTGTAAAGTTTGTGTTCAGATTTGGTGCGCGTCTCACCAACGTGAGGCCGTTTTAACATCTCGCTTTATATATTATATAGAATATTTATAGATTTTTTTTCCATAATTTGTTCTCTTTTATTTTTATTGATTTTTATTTTTTTTTCAATTTTATTTTGTTTCCAAAGACAGTCCCAATAAAAATAGCTGCTGCGGATTTCTTTTGGTCCAGTTAGTGTGTTAAGTCACGAGTTGTGTGAGGACTCAAGACTTTTGCTGGGCAGAGACACCCTTCCAGTAGTCTAAGATGTCGTGGAGATCCTCATCTTTGGCAAACTGGACCTTCTTGCGTAGGGCATGGCCGGCTGCCATATACTCCTCCTCGTCTTTGTGCCGCTTGCGGTTGAGTTTGAAGCGCTCCCAGATGCTGTGCGATGGTTTGCAGGTGTACTCTGGGCTGGAGGTGTAGCTCAGGTTGTGATACTGAGGAGAGAGCTGGGAATAGGCCAGGTCTCTGGGACGAGGACGGGTCAGAGGCTCCAGGATGGAGGGCTTTCGCCCCACCATGCTGTCATGCTGCTCCCCTTGGTGCGAGCTGGGGTACGAGTGCCGGTGTTCGCTGTACTGACGGATCTTCTCCGCTTCTGCCCGCAGGATGGCCGCAGCTGGTGTCACAGTGAGGATGGTGTCAGTGGTGGGGGACGTCTTCTCGATGTATTTGGCTTCTGATTTGTGGCCCGATCCCTCAGAGCGGTAGGACCTGGGGCTCCGTATGGAGCCGCTGGAAGAGGTGCTGGAGCGTTTGGGGGCCGCCTCCATGCTGTGGTGTCTCTGGAGAGGGTGGCTGTAGCTTTCCTTGTAGACAGGGGAAAGGAATCCGTGCTTGCTGGGGATCTGCTCTGATAAGAGCACCAGCTGAGGCTCCACCGTGGAGACTGCCCCCGATTTCACCCCTTGGAAGGAGGTGGACTCGGATTTCAAGGCATCGATGCAGTTGTTGATGATCTGGTTCACCTTGTCCACCTCCTTGGCAATGGTGGAGATCTCAGCCACAGAGCTCTGGGTGTCCGGCGGCAGGGACAGCTCGCAGTCTCGCCTCTCGGGCTGCTCGCCTGTCCTCACCTCCATGTAGTTGCCCTTGGTGGCCTTGGGGGTCTCGCTGCTGTCAATCAGCTTGTACTGCTCCACCTCACCAGCAGAAGGCAGGTAGGGGATGCGGGTCACCGTCTCCCCTCCCAGCATCTGTCCCTGGGACAGCTGGGTGATGCTGGTGGTCTCCATTTCTGGCCCATATTTCAGCTCAATAATGGTCTTCTTCATGCTGCCGGCAGCCTTTTTGTGCTTCTCCTCTTGCTGGCGCCTCTTCCGCAGACAGTAATACACAACACCCAGAACAATGACCATGCCAAAGAGACAGCCCAGGATTGTCATGATGTAATGAGTGGCAGTGGAAGGGGTGGGCACTGGCTCCTTGCGGTTGGGTCTGGTGGGTGTGATGGTGACGCAGGTGTGGTTGTACTTGGAGTATTGGTGGACGGAGACTACACAGTAGGTGTAATCCCTTTGTGCTACTAGGTTGCTCACGGTGATGTTCTCCTCCTTCTTCCTGAGCTTGGTGATCATGGAGGAGAAGCCGTTTTCAAACTGGGAGAGGATGTACATCTTGCTGAATGGGTAGGGGATCTGCACGGTGAGCACGGCTGAGTTGTGGTTGAGGTGCTTCACCTGGATGTTGGGGCGCACCTCCGTCTCACCAATGGGTGTGAAGAGGGAGAACTGCGGCGTTGTGCCATCGCCAGAAGAGCACTCCTCTTCGGAGCAAGGGATTTCAGAGGGCACCGTGGTCACCTGGTACCTGGGAGGGATAAAACGAGGGATCACAGTGTAGGAGCCACCAGTGCAAAGGGAAGAGAGCATGCTCAGAGCATTGCGGTAGCTGGTCCGGCCTTGGCCTAACAAGTAGTAGCCCGTGTAGTCGGGTGGGGAGTCGCACTGCATCCGGTCATAGGTGCGTGTCATGTTGGTGAATGCTTCCAGCCATTGCAGGAAGCCAAGGAGCTCACAGGAGCAGTAGAAGGGGTTACTGTAGAGTTCACAGACAGAGAGCTTGTTTAGGCCCCGAAAAGTGTTGCTGTCAAGTCTCTGGATCCTGTTCATGGACAGGTCAATGTTCATTATGTTGGGGCACTCCCAGAAGGCATTGGGGGTGATGGACTCGATGAGGTTGGCCTGGAGATAGAGGTACTCCAGCTTCCCCAGGCCCCGAAGGATGCCCTCAGTGAGGTTCCTCAGTCGGTTGTAACCCAGCTGCAGCACCTGGAGGTTGAACTGTCCTGAAAAGGCACCATCCTCGATGTAGGAGATCTCGTTCTTTGTCAGGTTGAGGTATGTCAGGTTGCCGAAGCGGCTGAGAGAAGCATACTGTACGCTCTTGATCTTGTTGTCGTTCAGCCGCAAGTCCACGATGGTGCTGTTGATCTGCTGGGGGATGGACTCGTAGGGGGGCTGGTTTTGGCTGCAGATGGCCAACCACACAAAGCCCTTGTCCCCCTCGATGAGCCAGCAGTCTGCCTGCACCCCGCCAGTGTGCAGGAGGGACACGGCTGCCACGCACACGCAGAGGGCTGATGTCGCAGCCCACCGGCGACCTGCCATCTGGATGGACAGCGCAGAGAAGGGGTTCCTGGTCTGCTGGAAGCGGGGAATGGGACAAGGGCTGGGAAGACGTGGGCTAGTGCTTTGTCTGCAGCTCTGCTCGCCTCTCCCTTCTCCTCATGGCATGGAGACAGGGGGAAAGTGTCTGTGGACAAAGTGGATCTTGGTGCCCACCGCACTTGGTAGCCACCAGCCAGGGGCTGCTACCAAAGCCTGGATGGCTGAGGCTGGTCCCGCATCACCAGGTCTCTGGTATCTTGGAGAGGGAGTCATGAAGTTAGGTGCCCATGTGCAGGAGTCCCTCTGGCTCAGAGACAAGCCTTCCTCTCACTTTTTATAGTACATCTCCTCGTTTTCCTTTTGCTGCCCATCGTGATGCTGGTCCCCATCTCCATGTGCTCCATGGGTCTGGCTGTCCCCACTCAGTGCCTCAGCTCACCTGCTCAAAACAGAACACAAGCACAAACTGAACACAAAGGGAAGACAGCTTTTAGCAGTGTTGAAAACTACCCTCTGAATGTTAGGCATTTGCCTTCCAACTCTGCCTACCACCTTTCAAAAAGCCTTTGGTTTATTTGGGTGCTGCCACCAGCACATTTGGCAGCACAAGGGAAGGTGGTCCCTGATCACAGAGGTCATCCTCTCATGTTCTCCAGCATCATGTTATAGGCAGCTGAGAGATTAACACACATCCAGGACACTGTTCATCCAACCTATTTAGGTGTCTACCTTAGGAGGAGAGGAGTGATGCCCCAGAAGTGTCTGTTCCTCTTGCCTGAGAGAGGATGAAGTCTAGACAACTCGCTCTGATGTAGATTTGATGCTGCAGTGTTTTGCTGAGGGGAATCCTGACTGTCTCGTGTACTGGTGTGCACAACAGCAGTGCCCACAGAGGGGGATGATGGCTGAGGATAACACGTCTCTCTGACTGCATTGGCGTGTGGCATCTGGGATGGAGCCCAGCATCAAGTGGTTGTCCAGTTTCTGAGGACCTGGGCAGTAGTTTCAGGGCACTCCATGACTGCAAAACACGTTAGTGAGGTGTTGGGGCAGAGATGGAGCTGCCCACAAATGGGGAGAAAACCATCATGGCCTATCTAGAGAAATCCTTCTTGGGATTTCTGCTGGGAGAAGGAGTTCTGCTTGCCTCCCTTGTCCCAAGGCAGACTGTAGGAGGCAGGGAAGACACCACCAGCACTCCTTGAAAACACAGTTGGTAGGAACTGGATGTTTCTTGTGCATGCATGAAGGAGACAGAGGCATATCCTGTACCTAAACTGATCTTTCATTGGATCTGAAAAACAGCATAAATCCAGAAACTGGTTTCCAAACTAATTTCCAGGACCCAGGCAGTGAAGGGACTGTGTTGGATGCTGCACACCTGAAAACCCCATCAGGCTGATTGTCAAAGGAGCATTTAGATGCAGATGCTATACCCTCGCCTTTGTCCCAAAGAAACCAGGTTCCTTCCCACCCATGATGCACACACTGAATCAGACCATGTTCCACTGCAGAGATCCCCTGTTAACCGTTCACAGTTTACTTCAGCAAACAGGCCAGTAATAGTCAGCAGTAGAACACTTTATTTGTTCTTTCTGGATTGTGAACAATGACTCTGTTCCCTGGTGGCACGGTCGGGTTTTCATTACATGAATAACAAAACCTGCTCTCGTGTCAGCACTCTGCCAATGACGCTCCCCAGCCACCTTGTCCTCTACAGCAGACAGAGGTGAGGCTGTGGGGAAAACAACAGCCTGGCACTCAGAGTCCCATGGAGGGCAGGGTGTGTGGTACATACACCCTTCTTGTACCCTGTACTGTGCAGTCACGTGGGGGTGAGATGTACTTGCCCTAAGATGATGTTTCTGTGGGGTCCTGCCTGGGTACTTGCAGGTCTCTCTCTGCCTCTCCAATGCCTGGTGCTGTCCTGTCCCACCTAGGTTTAGCAGAAACCTCATCAAAATCAGGCTTTCAAAATTAACTGGAAATGGGTGCCATGGTTTAGTGTGAGGTGTCCCTGCCCATGGCAGGGAAGCTGGAACTGGATGATCTTAAGATCTTTTCCAACCCTAACTATGCTATGATTCTATGAAATGGGGCTTGGGTAGAAAGATGCTGAGGGTGAGGCAACTAAATGTCAGGTCTCCTTCTTCCTGGGGGTAGAATCCTGGACTTTAGCATATTTTACTTTGCTTTTCCAGCTGAAGCCCTTATATCACCACAGTGATGCTGGTATTGTGGGTATCCCCATTTTGGGGAACAGTACCTACTGCACACACATTGCAAGGATGTGCTGTCCCTGCCCTGGGATGCTTTGCCAGGATGTGTCAGCCCATTTTGGCATAGCTGAGTCCTTGGAGGCGGTGAGGAAGGGAAAAGGGACTGTGCTCCCTGGGGCATTGTGTGTGAGCGTCCCCCTTTGCCCCCTTCCCAGCTGATGGAGAGGCAGGCTGCAGTGCCAGGCTGAGAGACGTCTGCTGCTAAATCCCTCCTGGCACTGGCCAACTCAATTAACCTCTCTGTGCTCCTGTCTCTTCTCCGGTACTGTGACATAATGATAGCACTTCATAGGGCTGTGGGAGACTGAAGGACAGTGCCCCGGCCTCCTCCTGCTGGGATGAAAGTCCCAGCACACGCATTGCTCTCCCTCCACCTACAAGCTGGGCTTTAGATGTGCCCACTGTTCTCTGCCAGAGAGACCCATCTCCAGCTCCTCAGATTGCCTCCTATTAAGGGTGCACATTGCCCTAAGGGTGTGGGAGAAGGGTAGTTCTGGCCTCCAGAGCCATAAGCAATGGCTTGCCCCCGCTGTTCCTTTGGGATAGCACAGAGGGTCTTTCCTTGCCTGCTGCCCTGCAGTGCTTGCCCTTGGTGTGAGCATCTCTGTGTCCTCCCCCATGGGCTTGTGCATTACAGAGACCTCCTGCAGCCAGAGGAAGCCTTGCTAAATTGAGACGGCACAAGCAGCAGGGAGTGATGCATCTTAGTGTATTCTCTTTAGCAAACACTTATTCTGTCTGCTCTAAGTCCCATTTTGACCCAGTCATTCTCTCTGGGCAAGCTTGTGTTTGGAATTGCTCTGCAGAGACAAAACCAGCCTTTTCCTTGCAGAGCAAGACTCTTGTCATTCCTCCCTGGGGAGGCTGTGGGCTGCAGCCTGTGTCAGAGGGCATTAGCTAGTGGAGTGGGACCATCCCATGAGTAAACAGCAGAGACAGACCCTCCATGGTCCTTTTCAGGCTGATCACCCATAGCCATCCCATCACCCATGTGCCTCCCTCATCTAACTGGAGATGTCGGGGATGAAGAAGAGCAATGGTAAATGACTCAAACATGTTCAGTAAGGCTCCTGCTGTGTGTTTTCTCTTCTTCCCTGCACATTGCCTATCAGACAAGTCCTTCCCAACAACAGAAAGGAGAAAAGGCATTTTATCAGCAGTCTGAGTTTAATTTCAGTTCATTAAAGCAGGCAATTTGCTGGTTTATTTGCTTTGCAAAGTGTGAATAAAATGACAGCATTAAGGAGATGTAAGAGACAAAAGAGGGGCTAATCTCCCTTTTTATTAGATTGCTGGGACATGACTGGGGAGCGGAGAAGTGGGTCTTGTTGCTTTCTGAAGGCATAATTGTTCATCTTGTTGGCTTTTGGAAGCTTCCTTCCAAGCATCATGCCAGCGTTGATGCATGGGGGTGTGTGCCTGTGTGTGTGTGCTGCAACATCATTCAAGCACCAAGCATCCCACAAGGCAGGACAGGAGCAGGGGCACTTGCAGTCATTCCCAGCTCATCTCCCTCTAACAGCAGATAACAGGCACCCAGGAGGTTTCTCCTTCTTCCTTTTTCTACCTTTTGCCTTGCCTCTAAGCTCATTTTTCTGTTCTGTTCTTTTCTGTTTCTGAAATCGTGGGTTTGATTCTTGCAGCTTAAAAGTTGGGCTTGTT
The DNA here is from genome assembly GCA_002631895.1 of Agapornis roseicollis. NCBI lineage: Eukaryota > Metazoa > Chordata > Aves > Psittaciformes > Psittacidae > Agapornis > Agapornis roseicollis. The sequence continues at coordinate 67,648 of NDXB01002359.1, read as the reverse complement.
TAGCCTGGAGAAGAGAAGGCTCTGTGGAGATCTTATAACAGTCTTCCAGTACCTAAATGGAGCCTACAAGAAACCTGGAGAGGGACTTTTACAAGAGCTTGTAGGGACAAGGGGAAATGGCTTTAACCTGACACAAGGGAGATTGAGATGAGCTCTTAGGCAGCTCTTCCTTGTGAGGGTGCTGAGGCGCTGGCACAGGGTGCCCAGAGAAGCTGTGGCTGCCCCATCCCTGGCAGTGTTTCAGGCCAGGTTGGACGGGGTTTGGAGCAAGCTGCTCTAGTGGAAGGTTTCTCTGCCTATGGCAGGGGTTGGAACTGGAGGAGCTTTAAGGTCCCTTCCAACCCAAGCTTTTCTACAATTCTATGAATAGAGCAGCTGGTTGGCCAAGGAGCCTTTGCTGTCCCTGACCTCTTGTAGCTGAGACATGGCTTTGGAGAGCAGGGAAGAGACTGCTCTGCCTCTTCTCCATAGACTGGATAAAAATCGGTAAGAAAAGCTTGTGTTTTAGCCCTCCTGCCTGCCTGGTTTGTCTTTGCCCAGTTGTCCTGATACCATCCTCCTGGTAACCCAGCTGCAAACCACTTTTCCCCGTCCTCTGACACCGCAGATCTGCCTGTAGAAAAGAAACCACCTACAACTCTGATGTGCAAAACAATGAGGAAAGTGAAGATGTGGGGCTCCTCTTCACTGATTGAGAAGGAAACAAATGAGAGGAATGAAGACAGTGTGGAATAACAATAGCAATGATTTGAAATGATGGATTTAATCTCAGTCAGAAATACCTTGAACTGATACTCCAGTATCCGTGCTTAGCCCTACTAATCCTCACCCCTTATTGGTTATGTCCTTCCCTCCTACCCATCTCTGCTTCTCCAGCCCTTACTACAACCCAGTAGCAAAGATGATGTCCACAAGACTGCAGCCTGCACTGGGTGAGCAGCAGCAACCTCATCCTGGTTGGATGCTGGGTTTCCATAAACCAGTGTGGACTGGCTGGGAAGTTTTTGCTTCCATCTCCAGACTGATGGCATCTGAGTAAAGGAAACCAGAGCAGCAGCTGCAGGGAAGCAAACAAAGCAGCCATGAGGGCTGGGGAAGCAGGGGGAGAGTGCACTAGCACTCAGTTCCTGACTCTGTTATTCTACTGAATGGGTTATTTCCAACTGTGGGTTGCATTTTCTGAGCTGGATTAACACGTGTGCACGTGCATATGTGTGCATCCACATGACAGTTCTCCACCATAACTTCATTGCCCTTAGCTGCTCCGTCTCCAGTTCACCATGTTTCAATTTCTTAGACCCTATTTTGCAGCCATTTAGTCACTAAACAAAGGAGGCCCACTACAAAGAGAGCCATTGCAAAATGGGAGCAATACATTACGACCGACAAGTGTTTAGTCACCCAAAGAGGTGGGGAGGGAAAATGCATCTAAAAGCACCCAATTTTGAAATGAACCTTGCCTCTTCATTATTCATAAAATAAACCAAGGAGGCAGCTCCAAGATGGCAGGGAAAACATTTGCTGGTGATGAAGCCTTCCCTAAATGGCTTGACATCCATCCTGCGTATGTCAGGTGAGGAAAGGAAGCTTTCAGGCAAGTTTTTCTGCTCATTCGTATTCCTGGTGTTTGCTACATGCATCCTGCTGGGTGATGTTGGTCAGAATCACAACCACACGGAATAATAAAGATACTCAGGCCTGTAAAACTTGTGTTCATTTTCTATCCAGAGGTCCTGGTACTAATACTGCCTCTGCAGACATGGTTTAGGCAGCATTTTGGGCACCCCAACCTTTTTCTCACGTTCGATAATAGAGTTCTCCAACACATTCTACTCTCTCCTGCTATTATTTATTCTTTAAGAAAAAGAGGCAAGGGAAAAGAGATATATTTCCCATTGAGGTTTTGAGAGAGATGAAGGAGGAGTGGAGCAGAGAGGTAAAAGGGGGTCTGAGAGAGAAGTGCACAGCATTGCATTTACTGAAACCTTGGGAGGACACAGAAGAGGTGACAAGTAGCCAGGTGAGACAGATGGGGAAGAGATCACTTTTCTGGGATGGGCTGCGAGAAACAAGCAGAAGTTACATTCTTGGTCTCTATTACTCTTACTATTACTGGTGTATCAACACTGCTGGGCTCTAAATGGTGCTAGGGCCAATGCTTCTCTCCTGGGTTGCTTCTATCAAGGGGAACACAAGTCAACAGAGATCAAGACACTGATGACTCTTCAGTGTTCAGACTCTGGCTGCTGAATCATTTTGCAGTCTCTTTGCAGTGGGACAGTGTGACCAATGGCTAAATGAACACCAGAAATGTATCTGGTTGTCAGGTCCTGAAGCCACTAATGACCCTGATCAGCCTCATCTGGGGCCTCCAGCCACAGGCTCAGGAGCTCCATCTAAGTTCAACCCTGGTGCTCTATTCCTTTCCTGAGCTCTGCTGGTGGTGTGCCCATTCCCAGCCCTGCCTGTGGTCCTGCCTCCAGGACAGCCCTCAGACCTGTGTGGTAGGTGGCTAATCTCTTGGATTGACCCCATGCAATGCAACTTCTGTACAGTGCTGCTTCTGGCTCCTTCTCCTTTAGCTCCTGAGTGGGCAACTGGGGTGGACCCCAGATGTGATTCATCCCTTGTCTTGCCTGAACTGCCAATGGATCCTGTTAGCACCTTGCCTGCTGTGTTCATGTGATAGGGGACACCACTCTGGGTGGGGAGGGAGCTGGGGTCACCCCAGTTCCTGCCTTGCCTTCCCTCTGAACAGCCAGCCCTTGCTGCTGCCTGACATGGATTCCCATAGGAGATGGTTTACTGTGCAGCCGGTTGCATGGGGAATTTTCCACTAAAATTGTTTTCTGGTGTAAAATGCACTTTCTGAAGGATTAAACCCTTGTCTGAGAAACAAAAATCTGTCCTGGAAACTGAGAGTTGGGCCAATTTAGCAGTGAACTTGTGGGTGCTTGATGGGAGCCCTAATTCAAAGCCACTGGTGCCTCCACCAGCCAGGCTGAGGCCAGCGCTGCAACCTGGGATTAGTCAAAACAAACCTGTTTGCTCTATGGCAAAATAAACTCTCTGTTAAAATGGCCACATTTCCGAGACAGGTTAGCTCTTGGGATTTCAGGAAATACAGGCATTCTGCTTTTCACCCAGCTGCAGTCTGAAGTCATTTACCTCCATCTCATGCTGCTTAGCTTCCAGGGTCCACCGAGATGACAACCCTATCACACAGTGCTGTGGACCACTGAGCAAAATTCTCCGCTGAGTTTGAGTAAATGCAGAAATGATCTTCCTGGCGAATGTCTTAAGCCCAGCTGGGTTACCTGTGTGTTAAACCAGGCTCCTGAAATATCAGCATGGGCAGATACGAAATGTCAGCTCCAGCCTGTGACAGAGCAGTTGAGCCCTTACAGAGCCAAGGAGTGCAATTAGAGGGGCAGAGTTAGAGGGAGGTGAAGAGGAGAAAGATTTTAGGGGATGTGGAGAACCAAGAGCTCTGATTAGGTACAACAGCAGTAATAAGAAAAGTGTATTTCCAGGGGAGAAAGCCTCTCTAGTATTTACTTGATGGGGTTCTTCCTTAGAAATAATCAGCCTGAATCACAGCTCCATTATGGGATGGTTACACTGATGTTTGACTGGGGGAAAGCAGAGGTCTGGTGTGGAAGCAAGGCTCCTGTTTTACCCCTGCAAATAGTGCTGAAGATCAAAGCATGTTTTTCCAGCACGGATACAAAGGAGGGAGCCAGCCCCACGCTGGGAAGCAAAGCTGCTGGTTCTCCTCAGCACTGACAGTCTGAACCGTGCCTTGTCTCTGCTGCATTGTCATCCTCGCTCAGATCTTTGCTGCTATTTGGAAGAGGGTTTTACTGCTTTCATTCATTAATTTCTTTTTGCAGGAGGCCCGCATAACCCTTTGCATCCCAGACAGGAAACGTCACTTTTATACAGGGTGAAATCTGGTCGTGGATGCATGAAATGCTTCTCAAAGTAGTTTCTAACAGAACTGACCAAGTGTTTTGTTCCCTCTAATTCTTTCATGGTCATATTCTCAGAACTTTTCCCTCTGTCCCACTCTTCTCTTGTGAAGGGATCTCAAACCAGAAAGTCTCTGGCCAGTGCCTACCTCAGTCACAGTGGGTGGATTGTACTGCTGAGTGTTTAGGAGATGGACAGGAAAATACACAACACATGTAAAGTTTCATGGCAATGGTTGGCTGTGATCTCTGGGTAGGCAAAAAGGGATTCATCTCTTCATCATCAAGTGTCCTGCACACAGGGATTGCCATGGCTGTGCTACAAGCAAACACCTTTCTGACTTGTTTGCCTTTGAAGTTGGTCCTGCTCTCTGGTTGGAGAAGACTTCCAGATGTCTCTTCCAACCTACGTTATTCTGATTTTAATGTCCTCTGGGGCTGAGGAGCCCGGCTTAAGACTGAACCCATGGGCTGCTCACTTTCTGAAGGGGGTTTCCGCCCAGACATAGCAATATCTAGCAAACCCCAGTGCCCTCCAGGCCTAATTTTAGCTCAGTGCTGCAGGCTGGTTTCCTGTCATGGACCAGGAGAAGGTTAATGATCATCTGGGCAGCTCTCCAAAACCTATCTAATGTTTATTCAGGATAACAGCATTGCAGAGGAAAGCAGGCATGACCACCTTCCATGCACAGCTTACCCAGCACTACCCTGCCCCTGCACACAGCTCTGCTGCAGGAGCTCTTGGAGGAGAGACCTTCTTCTTCCTTAGGTCCAGACAGGTCCTGTGCAACACTGACAACCCTGCTTATGCCCTGACATCTTATCCAAAACATATGCCGTGTTTCTACAGGAAAATACTTTTAAGAGGCTGTTTGTTTCAGCAGCAGAAATACGTACTCACCCTTCCTGTTAAAATGTGTTAAAACCCATGCTACAAACAGATACCTGTGCCATAAGCACCTTAGCTTGTTGATCCCCATGAAGGAACAGTGTTCAGCCTGACTGCAGCCTCCAGGTCCCTACAGAGCGAGGGGGAGCTAAGGGATGTGGAACCATGGTCCCAGACTGATGGTGGTGGCTTGGTGAACCTGGATGTTGCAAGTCTGTGCTTAAGATGGCTCTGGGATGAGGTGAGAGGATGAAGGGTGGATGCAGACTAGCACGTGTGGTTGTGCAGGGATGAGAGATAGCAGTGACTGTATCCTCTAGCAGAGCCCATAAGGTGGTTATGGGTGTTTATTCACCTCAGCTGCTGTTTAAGAGCTTGATTTCAGCCATAAACTTGCAGCCTCCCACCAGCATGGCCTCTGTAGTTGTTCTGCCATGCCTTTGATATAACATGGATGGACATGATGGACTCATCCCAAGGATACCCTGTGCCTGTAAGGAGGTGGGTGCACTGCTTTCTTGGGGCTCCCCTTGGGGGTCTCACGGCTTCATGAAGGGTTTGGTTATGGCACATAAAACCTGAAGTCCTGAGATGTGCTGTGGTGAGAGAATGACTTCTCCAGCAATGACTACTCACAGACAGATATGGCCAGGAATAGAGCCCTTGCTGCTTCCTTTGGGGTGTGGAAAAACACTGTGCTGATAGCAAAAAGTGTTTTCTGAGATGCCAGTTTCACCATCAACAGACCCAAAATAGCTGGTACTTGTTGGCTTCCCAGGGATGCTCTGAGAGGCATCGTGAGAACATCGATTTAGTAGGCTCTCTGGAGAGTGCTGAGGATGTGTTTCCTCCTACCTGAAATGGTTAGGAGATGGCTGAGCAGCCAGATGGCTGTATTTGTGTGGAGCTGGTGTTAATGTCTTATTTGATTGTGTTTGCAGCATGGTTAATGTGGCTTCTAGATTCCTGAGCAGGTATCTTTATTATGTTAAACCTAAACAGAGCAAAGATATGGCTTTAGTGTGGGCTTAGCTGGTTAAACTATGTGCCAGGCTGTTTCTCTCAGGGGTAGCTTATTTCCCACTGAAATATGCTGGGAATTAGCAGGGCCCATCTTTGTCCATAGAGGATGCTCAGCCACGGGTATGAGGGACTGTTGTGTCTTCTCTATGGTGCAGCAAGACTAAAGCCAAACCAAATGGCCTTCTATCAAAAAAAAAGTGTGGATAGAAGCAGAGAAGCTGCTTGTGCCAGAAACTGGTTGTGTGTTGATATGTGGCTAATGCCAAACTGCTGGTGGAAAAGCAGGAGTAGGAGCTATTGGTCCATTAGCATTGGTTATGGGAAAGCTCTTCAACTGCTGGTGGAAAAGCAACAGTAAGAGCTATTGATGTGCTAGTGTGGGTGCAGCATGGAAAAGCCCTTCTTATGGTCAGATAGGTCTGTGGTCACTCTTAGGGCTGCTGCATCTCCCTGCTTGTCCAGACACCTCCAAAAGAGGTGGAGGAAAACTGGACCCCAAGACAGTAGAAGCAGGAGCTATGCCAGGATTTGGATCACCTGTCCTTTTCATAAGCATTTCCTATGGAGGTTACCCAAGTTGAAAAAGCAAGTGAGCCCACAAGACCCACCCTCTCTGGAGGAATGGAGTTTATCATTAATAATCTTCTGCTGAAAGGTTGACATCTGTTTTGGACAAACTGTAATGAGATTTAAACCCCAGGTGGAGGCAGGACTTCACGGTAATAAACGATGTTCTGTATGTCTAAATAGTTGTAATTTTTTTCCTGGCAGAAATAGCTGCTTTTCACCTCGGGCTTTTTTGCTTCTTTTTTTTTTTTTTTTTT
>NDXB01002359.1:0-60837 GCA_002631895.1 Agapornis roseicollis | reverse complement strand
TTTTTTTTTTTTTTTTTTTTTTTTTTTTTTGCCAGCTCTTTTTTGTTTAATGATTGCTATTAATTTCCAGGGTGGCAGATGGATTCCAGGCTGAAATGAGGAAAAACAGATCATGAAGGTGTGAGCGCACTGTGAACGTGTGCACAGGTCACACTTGTGCTGGTGGGATGCCATATGGGGGTGTTTGCTTTCCAGGGGAGCTATTGCTGCTTGGTAGGTGCTTCCCAACCCTGGGGTGCTTGAGCATCCTTCCCTTAGATGGGAAAGAGAATTACCTTTCACTGTAACTCTGCTTATTCAGACCTTGATTCAACAAAGCTGCTGATTTCAGCAAGGCTTTGGAGGGAATTCAAACCAGCACTTCAGTGCTTTGCTAAACCTCAGCTCAAGTGAGCTGGAGAGCAGCACGTGGTCTGCAGGACATGTGAAGGAGCTCCCTGCCCAAGTCTGGGTGATGCTTATGGCTGGGTACTGCCAGATGATGAGAATTCCTTCTTGTGCATGAAACGCAGACACTCTCCAGTGCTTTTCCTGCATTACTGTCATTCCTTTTTTCTAACATAATGTGGGATGCTCTAACAGGCAATCTTTCTCCATCCTCTAGCTATGGAGACAAGTGGCTGCTGCTGAACCCAGCACATTCTGCTATAAGCTCCGAATACCCAAAGGAAGACTTCCTTTATCCTCTCTGCCACCACCTCCTTCTCAAGGAGAAGCCTACTGAACAGCTAATGCCAATTAGTGCTGCAGTGTGCTGGGATGCCCTTCTTTCTCTTTCCCCTCCTGCTGAGCATGCCTGGCCTTGGCTCAGGGTGTAGGTGTGCAGGATACATTGGTGACCAGGTGAGAAGCTGGGTCCAGGGAATGAAGCTGATGATGGGCCACCACATGGCAGTGCCCACTTAAGTGCCCCAAGACTGAAGTGTGGTGGAGGACAAGGGAAGGTGGTTCTGTTGCCTGGATCTGGGTGAGCCCTGGGAGTGGAGAGAAGGGGTTAGAGATAGAAAGTGCAGCATCTCAGGTGATGTAGATAATCTCCTTTAATCTCCTGGTCAAAATAACCCAAAGTCAAGTAAAGGAGGGATTATATGGCCTAAGCCACTGTTATTGCCAGGGTGTAACAGACTTAGGCTGCATCTGAAGGGCTGCTGAGGAGGAAGAGGAGCTGCAGCAAATATTGGCTTTCTGGAAATGCCTCCCCACTGATGGTGGCTGGTGACCTGCCTGAGGAGCCCAAGGAGGGTGGGGGCTGCAGTGTGTACAGATACCAGCAGACTCAGGAGCCTGTGCAGGGACCTTGCCCCGAGGGAGAGGCTCTTGGATGCCCACTTGTCACGTTGGCACTACTGGTGGGTTTATTCTTAGTTCAGGATCCAAAGTGCTTTATAGCCATTAATTATCCTAATGGTAGAATGGTGACCATCAAACCCATTTTACAGATGAGAAACAGGGCCTGTGAGGAGCTAAATGACACATTAGGTGCTGGGGGAGAGCTATAGTGAGGTGGTCAGTCCCTCTTTCCAATTTTAATGCACCTTTTCTTGTGTCCTCATAGCTATGAGGCACTGGGAGGTTGAAGGCATCTCCTACTCTTTGCCAAAAAGCCACACCAGGGCTCGTGTGCTGCTGCCAGAGGAAACTGAATTGCAGAGCTCTATTAATCAGCTCCTGATGATGCCTACAAGATAACGGCAGCACTGAGACAGTGTGAAGTGGGATTGCAACAGGGAGGGAGCAGAGCATGTTCATTTTAATGAGCTTGTCCCTGCCTAAAGGAAAGAGAAAGCAAGAGGCCAACCTGGTTTAATAAACTCTAGCATGTGGATTTAATCAGATAGATCATTGTTCCCTGGCACAGGGATGAATATATTAAAAAAAAAAAAAAAGAATGATTCAAACTTTTCCCCTATTGTTTTTCATTTGTATTATGTGCCACGGTGTGATAAAGTATCCTGGGGCCAACTTGCAAGGCAATAAAAGAGACAGTGAAGGAGAGCAAGATGTTGATCCATGCGAGTGAGCACAAGCACAGTGGGGAGGGAGGCTGCTGGTGGGCAGGGCTCGAAGTAAGGAGTTGCAGCATCCTCAGCCCCACACCAAAACCCTGGGGATGATGTGGTTATGGGGTTTGACCTGCCATCAGCTCCTTTTCAGGTCTCCAGCACCAAGCCTAGACAGTTCAGCAAGGTTGTGATCTGATGACTAATAAGAGTTTAAATTTGATGCTAAAAGATCTCCCTAATCAAGCTTGAAACATTCATCTCACTACAGGAACACTTGTGCACAAGCATATCCCCATGCTGCTGTCTCAGGAAGGAAGGAGGTACTCATCCAGTCACCTAGTTTCTGCTGGGACACCAATTAGGGCAATGTGCTGGTGGTGTTTTGAGGTTACATGGTGCTTGCCTTCAAGGGAATGGTGAAAAAGGACAAAGATTCCTCTGGGCTCTCCCTTCCTCCTTACCAGGCCTCCCTTCATCATTGCCTCTCCATTGTACCATGTGCCAAGAGTGCTATTGCATGCACAGCAGCAAGGCAAGGTCTGCATTACAGAAAGGAACTGGGCCTCTGCTCACTGGCTGAATGCCACATCTGTGTACCTGGGGACAGGCATTGCAAGGAGGCATGGGGAGCTGTAGATCCAGCACAGCAAAGAGCAAAATGAGTCTGCAGGCAGCATAGGTAGGATTACATTGCTGTTTACCTCAGTAGTGTGTGGTTCTGGGCTTGAAAGTCTCTTACTATGTGGGTGTGAATAAAACCAGCTTAGGCAAAACAGTCTTTTGTACTAAATCCTGGGCAGACCACCTGGAGCTTGGCCAAGGACAGACCTTAGGGGCCTCCAAGCTGCTTCCATGAAATTCACCTCCTTTGCCCTGCCCAAGCTTGCTCTTCTTGACTCAGGCTTAATAACCCCCAGTGCTTTATTTGCTTACCCTTATCTGCATGCCACCCTGAGACATGAGCAATCTGCTCTGCAAGGCTGGGTAAGAGCACTGAGATAGGTTTAAACCACTGTCCTTAATATTAAAGCCAGAGTTGTCCAGTTGCATTGGTGTATGGTGAGACAGCCTTCAGGAGGACAGACAGCTGCCCTGGAAGTATATGGATGGCTAAAGGCAGCCAAAAGAGCATTTGGCAGGGGACTCTTGCTGTGGAGCAAGGCTGTATCTGATGGAATCTAGGGCAGAGGCTGGGTTTATGGTGAAAACCCAGGAATTGCTCTTGGTTTGGCCCCTACCTTACTTCAGGATGCATCACCTCCAGAAGTGACTGCAAGCTGATGGTAGTGCTTGGAAGAGGGGGAAATGGTGTTTCCTTCCTTTGGAAAGATTTATCTAAATTGTATCATTGACCCATTCATGGAAAAGTCACTTATGGCCACTTGGTGTTAAACATTGCACACTTTGGCTTCTAACGAACCCCCATGCTCCAGTTTCATTACTTTATCCATTACTGTTCATAAACACTAATAAATAATCCTATTTTCATTCCGACCATTGTTTAAGTGGTCATTAATTGTGGTTTATGTGCTGTCTTTGTGTATTTGTGTACGATGGCTTCTTCAGGATTCCTTGATTAACTGTGATTGATTGTGTATTTTAAAATCAATTAAAAGTTTCAACACTAGAAGATAGAGTCTTTAGCAGTAATGCTTGGAGACATTGCCATTTATAATGGAGCTGTTATAGTGCTGTGATCCATTAGTGTGGCATGCTGTGATCTTTATTTCGCAGCCCTATGCAAGTACCTATGTACACGTGAGTGTAGACATGTTTGTGCCTCTTTTGTGTGAGGTTATATAGATGAAAGAGAGTGTATGGTATGGGAAAGTGAGTCAGCTGCTCACAGGGTTGCTAGACCACATACCATGGGCTGGCTTTTGTGGACAGCCAGCTATCACCCACTCCCTTCCTTAAGACACAAACACAAGGGCTGAGTCCCAGAATTCCATAATTTCTTCACTGGCATGACAGTGCTATGTATTAGTTCTCCATTTATAAAGAGGAGCTGGCTGCTGATGCCCTCAGCTGAATGGAGCCACAAAGAGATACATGTGTTTGCATTGATGTTATAGTGAGCGTCTCTGTGCCTTGGAGATAGGGGGTATATGGGAGGATAGAGATGGTGGTGAAGGCATACATTTGTGGCTGTGCTGATATCGTGTTGATATGAGGGAGGAAGAAGATGAGGGATAGCCACCACCTGGGCACCAGGGCACATGCTGAAGCAGAAATCTATAACATCAAGCCTGTATTAGATCAGTTCTCAGCTCCTCATGTTAATGTTGAGGAGGAAATGGGTCAACACTGCTCTCTTCATGCTTCCTGCCTTGCCTCGCCTCGTAAATCTGAATCCTGCATGCCTATGCCTCTGTGCACATGAGAACATCTCTGCCCAAGCAATTTCTTCTGGCCCATGAGGACACCACAGAAGGAGACTTTGTGCTGGTGCTCTGAGGGAGAGCAAAATCCCCAAGGAACCAGTGGGAAATCAGCCCCTTGTGACTGATCCCCTACTTTTCACCGCATCCTCCTGGATGTCTGCCCACTGCACTGCAACAAGCAGGGCCCTCCCAGCCATCTGCCAGCTTGGGCAGAGGATTCCTGCGTGCTGATCTGCTCAGAGACATTTATTACCCACCCCTTGCTCAGCTGCATGCTGTGAAAAATGCCTCAGTGCCTCCAGTACAGCTGCTGGGATCCTCCAATAGGGAAAATCGCCAGTCTTGTTAAATGATGGGGGGACCGTTCTGGGTATGCCCTGCAATGGGATCACTCTGTTGTATCAACTCACTTGCACTGATGTTAATGAAATAAAGAAATATAATGGTTCCAGACTTCTAAACTTCTGATGGCTCGATTTGCATAATGGCCACTGCTACCCTGAACAGGAACAGATCTGTCTAAAAATGTTGTTCCAGTCCTCTATCATTCAGCTCAGTGGAAGCTGCAGATTTCCCCACAGGGGCTGTTTTTGCTGATGGAGTAGAGTTTGTGTAGTGCTGAACATAAAAGGCTATCTATTAGGATGCAGTCCAATATGGTAAAATATTAATGGGTTAAAAGTGATAGATCAATAACTGTTAACATGACTTTGGTTTTCAGACAGATCGTGTTGACTGCTGCTGATGTAAAGGCAGCAGCCATCCCGCTGGCTGAAGCAACTCCATGGTTGCTCCTCAGAGGAGCCTATGGCTCCCAGTCAACAACAACCTCAACAACCTGTGAGTTTGGTAGCCTGAATGGAATCTCATGTGAAGTTTGTTCCCCTCTACCCTGGACTACAAAGACTGGTCAGGGCTGTACCCAGCACCCAGGGCAGGGTGCTAGTCCCGTATCTCACCTTCCTGCATGACCCTCAGCATCACACTGTGATCCCAGAGTGATGCTCTGGGAGCATCCCTGTGAGACAGATCATATCTCATGTTCTAGGGCACCACTTGTTGATGCCCTAGGACAACCCTACTTGATACCTTAGGTTGTACCTCCTTGGTTACCTACATCTCTGCTCCTCCATGCCCTAGATCTCTTCTCCTTGATTATCCAGATCTCTCCTCCTTGGTGCCCTAGATTTCTGCCTGCTGCAAAGACCAGGCTCCTTCTGCAATGCTTCCAGCTCTTTGAGAGCAACTGGATGCTTTCAACTGTGGGGAGCAGGGCCTTGGTCTTGGCATATGTCTTTCCCATCTGTGAAGTGAGGTAAGCATCCCTTCCCTCTAGGGTATTTAAACCATGTTGCCCACATGGCAGGGGCTGTCTCTCTCCATCAGTATGTGTTTAGGGTGTGCAGACCTAAAAGCTCAGCTACAATGATGGGGACAGGGGGGCATGCGGGAGCAAGGAGGAAGCTGAGTATCACAGACCAGTGTGACAATGGTCCTTCTGCCCCTTTTGATGACCTTGGGCTTGCCTCTGATAGCTCATTACAGCCTGCCTTTGATCACTTGCCTCTCCCCCGTCTGTACTTGGAAACACTGGAGAGCTTTCCTGACCAATATCATCAAAAAGGACACTTTTATTTCCAAAATATACAGTGTAATTAGAACTGTGAATGGAGAGAGCAGCCAGTCCTTAAAAACACCCGTGCTGTGACAGTCTCTGTCCTGACTCTGTGGAAGCTGGGGATGAAAGACTTCTGTTTTTCAATGGGAACAGGGTGGTTTCCCCAGTACTGGAAGTACCCATCAGGTCCTGGCCAGAAAAGGGTTCTTCCACTACATGAGAATGTTTTGGTGTGGAAATACCCTCACCTGTAAACATGCTTTTGCTTAATCAGGACCTATTGCAAGCATGGAGTCAATAGCTTCAACCAGCAATACAAGAGACCCTCATCTAAACCATCATCGTGTAAAAGCACCTTTTGATTGAATGGTAAAATATCCCACTGTTGCCCACAGTCTTGCTAACATACTGACTGAACTGGGACCATTTCCAGCTTACCAGGCCCCTCTCCCTGCAGGCAGCAAGGCTGGTCCCTAGCATGGAATGGGATGACAATGTTTGTATCCAGCTGCTGGCTATGGACAGAGGCTGCTTAAGAAACCAAGGTCCAGTCATTTCCATCCCTGCAGCTGCCCCATGGAAACAGCTGACACCTTAAAAATTGATGGGGTTCATTTCCTGCCTCTGTGCACTTACTTGGAGCACCAGCTCTGCCATTACCAGCAATGTCCACATTAATTACTATCATAACCTGAGTACCTTTATGTGCACTTCCTTTGCCTGGCGAGTGCAGTGACCTGCATTTCTCTTCCCTCGAGACCTTTCCCATAACTGGGATTTTCAGCACTGCTGTCTGCAGGAGAGTAAAGCTGGTGCTGGGATAGCCCCAGGGGAGGAGGACAGGCAATCAGGTAGGTCTGATGGCAGGTTGTCTCTGCCCCTGGGGTTTCCTTCCCTTCCTCTCCTTGTCTCACTAAGCAGCAGCATTGGTTCTGATCCATCTCTGGGATAAGCTTGGGCTTTTCCACATTGAGTAAATGATTTAGATGTTCATTGGAAGCAACAGACTGACTCCATGGCTGGGTGGTGGAAATGCTTCCACTGGGACTGTCTGGAGCCTTAGCATTGAGTTCATGTAGGTCTGAATCCTGAGGACCAGCCTTCGGCTTTGTACTAGTGAGTCCTTCTGAACAGAAACCTCCAGTTTCTAAGGAAAAACAATCTAGCCATGCAAAACACCCAGCTCATTCTAACCAGGCCATGCTGGTCTGTTCTTCAGTGTTCTGTGGACTGCAGAAAATTATACGTCTCATCTTTTTTACATGAAACTCTCATTATCTAGTGTTAAACACAGGCATGTCTTAGAGACCCTGAAAGGACACACATGAAAGAGAGAAAACAATAGAAATGATGAGGCAGTGGGAGCCAGCAGCTTAAAGGATCATCAACAAAGCCTCTTCAGCATGGACTGAACAGCATCCAACCCAGGTATCACACAGCCTGCTCAAAAGCCTGAACAAAAGTGTGTTTTCAACACATGGACATCCCAAAATCAGGACCTGGAGGAGACCAACAAATACGAGAGCACTTGTACCTTCACTCAGGACACTTCATTCCTGCCATTTACTGTTCACCTCAAAAGCTCATGGGAAGCACCAAGCCTTCAAACAATCAGCAGCAATTCCCTAGTAAAAGGTCTATGAATTATAGTGGGTCATGAGCTGAACACAAGGTATCTGTCTTGAATCAAGAGGCAGACAGTGCCCTGGGATATACGAGCTGCAACGTTGCCTTCAAGACCCACAGAATAATCTTTCTTGTCTGTTCAGGGCTGATGAGGTCTATGCTGGACCAGATTCTGATACTGGCTCGTATTGAAAAGGAGGTGGCACTGCTGCAGGCAACACAGAGGAAACAGAATGATCAGCGGTCTACTAGACATGACCTACAAAGAAAGATTGAAAGAACTGGGTTATTTAGCCTAAAAGAGATGATGGGAGAAGAGATGCGATAACAGTCTTCAAGTGCTTAAAAGGCTGCTGCCAAGGGGAAGAGAATGATCTGTTCTTTATGTCCCTGGTGGACGGGACAAGAAATAATCGGCTTAAATTACAGCAAGAGGAATCAGGTTAGACATCAGGACAAAAGCGGCTTGTGGAGCATGGCAGTAGGTTACCTGGGAGGTGGAAGGGCTCTGTTACTGCAAACACTGTTTTGGGACAGGTTGGCAAACATCCCTAGGGAAAAGGGATGTGCTGGGGCAGGACTGCACCCTCTCCATGTCCCTGGGGTGCCTTCAACCTGATGTCTGGTGCTCCTGGATTGTCCAAAGTGAGACTGACCTGCAGCAATCACTGTGCTGGCTGGACAAATCCCAGAGACTTCGGCTTGTGAGAACTTCCATGTGATTTTATGGCAGATTGGGGGCACAAGTCAACACTTTGGGTTATTTTTCTTGAAGTAAAGAAATACTTAAAAATAGATTTCTTTTTTCCCTTTTTCTCTTTCAGCCACTGTACTGAAGCACAAAGTGGAGCATCCCAGCCACGCTGCACAAGCAAGCCGAAATGACACCATCCAAATGAAACCTGTTTGATAATGTCCTTGCTGAAAACAACAATGAAATCAATCTCTGCCCTCCAAACAATTAGGTGGAGTTAAATCACCAATGTCTGAGTGAATAGGCTTGCCTTGAGATGTTTTTCAACCAGCTCAGAGCATTGTTGCTACCAGAAAGGCAAAAAGAAAACAAAAAAGGACTCCTTCCAACGTAGGTTAGGCAATACCGGTGTGCCAGAAACCAGTATAGGGGATCCACCAAGGTGTCTGAGAACAGCTGAATACACTTCCACTTGGAAATGCTTCCTCCACACTGCTGAGCATGCACCTCTGGGGTAAGGATGAAGAGATTCTGCGCTCTCACAGAAATTATGATTATTCCTGGCTTCCAAGAGCAATCCTTTATTTTAAAACTGCCTCCTAATTCATTTTATATTTACCCATAAAATCTTGGCTGGGGTTTCTGAGAGTTGCGGTCTTTCAGAAAGGCCAAGATTTAAATGGAGCTGACTCAGCAGAAGCTAGCTTGATGGAATTGGTGCCTATTTGAGTTTGTACCACTCCTGCTTTGAAAACAGCACAGCAGGAACTGGAGTCTCCCCCAGCTTTGTTTTCTCCACAGGCTCTCAGCTGTGTGAAGCAAACCTAGCTGCTGACCTGCAGGGCTGGGGCTGGTGAAGTGGAGGAGAGCAGAAGGGAGCCGCAGACTCCCTGCTGTGTATCCTGTACTTTGTTTACTGAAAGTTTAATATAGCTGAGATGAGAACCAAAAAGAAAAAGAAAATAGAAGAAATAGTGAAAAATAGAGTGTAAATCCTGTAAGTGGTTGATTTTTAGCCTCACTGTCCAGCATCATCTCAAGAAAGGGACTGGGGATGCAACTAATACTTTGCTTATTGAAATACCACTCTGGTTCACCCCAGGATGCTCTGGGACAAGCAAGCCCTGCCCAGGGGAAGATGGTCCCAGCTCTGGGACTTGGATGTATTTTAACATAGTTCATGCTGCCAAGCCTGCTTCTGCTTTTTCCCACTTTGCAAT
The DNA here is from genome assembly GCA_002631895.1 of Agapornis roseicollis. Taxonomy (NCBI): domain Eukaryota; kingdom Metazoa; phylum Chordata; class Aves; order Psittaciformes; family Psittacidae; genus Agapornis; species Agapornis roseicollis. The sequence goes on along the minus strand of NDXB01002359.1, from coordinate 51,292 downwards.
CACCTTAGTTGTGCCTGTGGTGCAGCTTGGCTTCTGGACACGATGGCAGCAGGTCCTGCTTATTCATGTCCATGGCATCGTGCTGTCCCAGGCAGCTCTCTCTTGGGAGGTGTCTCCTCCACAGCTCTATAGGCTGGCCTTCATGCTCAGACTCTCCTCCACCTAAGAGATGAAGCTGGAAGGAGAAGATGAATCACAGAGGACCAAGTTGGGCTGCATCAAAAGGAGCGTGACCAGCAGGTTGAGGGAGGTGATCCTGCCCCTCTACTCTGCTCTTGTGAGACCTCACCTGGAGCATTGTGTGCAGTTCTGGTGTCCTCAACATAAAAAGAACATGAAGCTGTTGGAACAAGTCCAGAGGAGGGCCACAAGGATGACCAGGGGACTGGAGCATCTCCCATACCAAGACAGGCTGGGAAAGTTGGGGCTGTTCAGCCTGGAGAAAAGAAGGCTGCGTGGAGACCTCATAGCAGCCTTCAAGTATCTGAAGGGGGCCTATAAGGATGCTGGGGAGGGACTCTTCATTAGGGACTGTAGTGACAGGACAAGGGGTAATGGGTTCAAACTTAAATAGGGGAAGTTTAGATTGGATATAAGGAAGAAATTCTTTCCTGTTAGGGTGGTGAGGCACTGGAATGGTTTGCCCAAGGAAGTTGTGAGTGCTCCATCCCTGGCAGTGCTCGAGGCCAGGTTGGATGAAGCCTTGGGTGGCATGGTTTAGTGTGAGATGTCTCTGCTTATGGCAGGGGGGTTGGAACTGGATGATCTTAAGGTACTTTCCAACCCTAACTATTCTATGATTCTATTCTATGACTCTGTAAGTTGCTATGCCAATGTGGATTGCAGTGGGATCCTATCCCAGGTGGACCAAGATTCCTTCAAGGAAAAACTCATTTTAAGCTTGAGAGAAAAACAGAAGAGTGCTGAAAGCTGACCATCTTCTCATCACTTGGAGAGCGTCTGCTTCTTATGTTCTCGCTGTTATGAAGCATTTGAGTGACAGCAACGCTATGAAATACAGCCAAGGCTTTTTGAATTGACAGCTTGTTCCAAGGCTCTGGACTGTCTTTCAGCAAAGCCTGAAAGACAGTCCAGAGCTGCTTAGCAATAGCAGGCTAATAACTAACCACAGTGGAAGCCTAATGAGAACACCAGTATCTCCTAACTCCAGCTTCATTCAGAAATAAGTCAATTTGTGTCCAATGGCCATAATGAATATGCCAGTGGAGATGCCCAGAAGGAATAATACCATAAATTGGCAAGGTGGCAGATGCATTCATCAGCTCAAACAAGAGCTGGTCATCCATAATCCAGCAGTATCAAAGACCAGTACTTCAGCCCCAGTGTTATTTCCACCTTTAAAATATGGATGGGAACGCTTGAAATTTGCCGGCAGCCCAAACAGATGTGTCACTGCTTCTGAGAGCCAATGCTGGATGGTGATCCAAGGGTACAAAATGCTATTAAATTATTATAGCAAATGCTGAGATTCATCATGGGATTCAAACCTCCTCAACCCCCAAGTCCTCTGGAGAAGGCAGTGAGTGTGTGCCTGAGACATATACCAGTAATGACCTGTTGAAGTTGGCCAGCCGCAAGCTTGTGTTTTGGGTATCCTACACCTAGGCTGGAGGTGGGGAGCAGCTTGCAATGGGCAGCAATTTGGGGCCACCTCCAGCACAAGCCTGAATGTGGTGTCTGTTAGGTTTGTGCTGCAGGGACAGCACACAGCACCCTTCTGTCTTCTCATCTGTGCATGGAGTTTGCCTCCAACCTGCTGGCATGAGAATGAAACGACAAGGCAACCTGCCAGCTCCCATCCTTCCCATGGGAGCCAGGGAGGAGGGCAGAAAACATGCTGCAATTCACCAGTAACTCATTCCCACTCCTGCTTGCTTGTACGAGCACCCCATCACCCATGCCTGTCATTGCCAATGGGGCTCACCACCACCATGCCAGCCTCCATGAGAGATAGCACAGTGTTGTCTTCACCCTGCTGCACGCACTGCTGCTGATGTATTTAACAGGCAGCAATCTGTGCAGGCACATAACTCTCCTTCAGGGTCACATCCTGCCTTCCCCCATGCCAAGTGATGGGATTCCTGGCTCTCTCAAGGCTTTGTTATACTTTTCAGGGTTACAGGGGTGTTTTGCTTGCCCTAGAGTGGCCAATGGTGTTGTGATTGCAGGTAGAGGAGCAGCTGGGTCCTTCTGTTTCTTCCTCCCCCTTTCTTTGCAGAGGAAAAAAGGTGATTTGAACCCTGTGGGCCTCCAGAAGTTGCACAGTGTTATTCACGTAGCAGCTAATGGAGCTCCCTCAATCCATAAAGATTTTAAGTCAGGGGTTTGATGTTAATTATGGACCAAAACATTTAATAGCCCGTTACACTTCCACAAGGCATTTTTTTAATTAAAAAATGATATATTGCACAAATGGGGAAAAAAGGGAGAGGAATAATTGAAGATTTTTTTTATTCCAGAGCGACCTGAGGCAGGGAAGGCAGCGAGGAGCCGGCATGTCAGGGAACATGATGGCAATGCCTCAAGCCAGGAGCTGCTAGTGCAGGAAGCTGAGGAGAGAGCAGACTCATCCCCCTGGCAGAAGGTGCCCAGGGAAGAGGAGAACAGCCTGGCCAGAAGCAGGCAGGTGAACATTCAGGTCATGCTTTTGGCTACAACATTGGCTTATCCTTACCTGTTGAATCATTTACTTCTGCTGCAGAAAACTTTGCTTCAAATCCCTCTTTCTGAATCTCTATAAGCTGTCTTTCAGGGAAAACAGCTAAACCCCCAGGGTGGAAATTAGTCTGGAATAGGTCAGGGATGAAGCAAATCTGACATGTCTCACTCTGATGCTACTCCATTTTAAATTCAACATTTAAAGGCTTGTTTGAGCAGGAACTGGCCTAAGATGCATTCAAATAGTCTGTGCAAATCGAAAGGTCTTCAGCAGACCAAAGCAACGATTCCCCTGCCTTAGGCAGTGCCCATCAGCTGGTGGTCCATGGAAGGCAGCAAGAGGGAACCCAGGAGGGAGCTGGTCTGATTGGGAGTCTACTCAAGACATGAGGAAGAGAAGTGGGGTGGAAACATGGCCCAGGGCTGCCCAGGAAAAGTTAGTTTGACTGCTTAAAACTCAAAGTAGCAGGAGTGTGACCCCCAAGTCATGACCATGGATAGACTTATGCAAGTCCTCATATATAAGTTCCCATCTTATCCATCCAGCATGGATGGACTTATAAAAGTCCTCATGTATAAGTCCCCAGCTCTGCACTTTGCTATCATTCACTTCCACCAACTCTACAATGGGAATAATACTATTCTCTCCTCACAGGGTTTTGAGATTCTCAGTTACTATGGTGATGGGGCCATAAAAGTACCAAAGATAGCAAGAACAATAATAATATCAGACATGGTAGGAGCCAAATAATTGCATTTAGGGCACTCACACAACACAGAAGTGAGAACCACCTCCATGCACCACAGCTCTCAAACCCAGAGGACAAAACTTTTGTTATACCAATGGGCTTGCAGCCTACTTAAAGGGCTAATTTCCAATTCCTGAAACATCCACCCAAATGCAGAGTGGCCGCCAACAGCCACAGCTCCAGGCATGGTCCTACCTCTCCCAGTGCCAGCCTGGAAGCAGGGAGCAGAGGGACCGAAGGCCCCTTGCCAATGCAGAAATGAGCTGTTCCTCACACCAGCGCTGTAACACAAAGTCCCTGCAGATGTTCGGCCACCACATTGTTTAACCAGCTGAGCGTTCTGCCACCCAGCACAATGCTGCTGGAAGCCTGTCCTTTTGTTTCTGCTGAGCATAGCACTTGCCTCATTCTATTTTTTTTAATTTATGGGGTTTTAATTGACAAAAAAGCGATTTGTAACATCTGCGGCTGCTTAATAGCACCTGCACATGACAAGGCTGCTTTTCAGCGGCGATTGTCACTGTGTTCTCATCTGGGCAATACTGAGCCAGTCCTATGCGGCCTCCTCTGAATTGCTTAGGCAAGAATGGTCCTTGGAGGGTATGTAATCAACAGGCAATGCAAAGCAAGGTGCAGTGAAAAGAAATCTATGAGAGACATCCCTTTTAACGAGGGGAACTGGAGGGGAGGAGGTGATGAGTTTGTAATACCTCTTCTGAGACTGCTGGGCTGCCAATGCAACTCTGGTGTTATGGCCAGAGGAGGCCTTTACATCAGCATTGTGGGCAGTATTTGCACCCCAGTCCTTGCTGGGCACCCACTGATCCCCCTCCTTACACCAGTCTTTTCCAGCAGCATGTGCACCAGCAGTGACTTACTACTCTGGTATTTGCTGAACCCAGGAGGGCTGTTGGCAATGTGAATACAAACTACCCTTCTGCCCTTTACACTGCAGCTCTGTAATAGCTGCAGGGACCCATCATGTGCATCCGTGCTCTAACAAACATTTGCAGCATCCCAGATGCAGGCTGGGAGATGTTACCACCCATGCTGCTGCACTCACACTGCAAGCTGTGGACCTTGCCATAGCAAATGTGGCGGACACCTGTACATGGCCAAAAAGCCAGAATCCTTCTTCGCCATGAGGTCTGGAGCTGCAGTACACCCCCAAGTAGTTTTTACCACGAGTAAGAGGTTCCTTAAGTTCATTTCTAGTGTTGCCACACAAATCCTCATGGTTTTGACAGCCTTGAGTGCTGAGGCAGCTCCTACCAATAGCTGCCTCCTCACAGCATCTCCTGGGGCTTGCTGCATAGGTGCTGGTTCTAACACTTAGGCTGCTCAGGAAGCAGCCTGTGAGGCTTACAGGTGCCTCTTACATTTACACATGCTCATAACAAAGCTGCCGGTAGCACAAGGAAGTGAGGAGCAGGGGGGGATGCAGCTCCAGCCATGCCCAGGCTGAGGTTTCCTACTTGCAGGAGCCTCCCTACACAAAGCTGGAGGAGGTTTTATCCACTCCTCACAGCTCTGAGAAGCTCAGGCTGCCCTGAAATCCCTTTTCCCACTGTGACACGGTAAATAAATAAAATCCTGTTCCCTGCTGAGCTCAGTAGTGGAAGCAGGGCTGCAGGGCTGCAAACAACCAGCCTTTCCTGGCCTTTGCTAGGGCTTGCAGGTAGAAAGCAGGGGCTAGCCTAGTGGTTTGGCCAGGGAATAAAAGAGTGGCAGTGCAAACATTTCCGTGTCCAGCCTTTTGTCACTGCAGCTTGGTAACATCTTTGTGTAACGTGGGGTATTTGGGCAGATGCCCTCTTTGCACACTCTTGGTGCAGCCCCCACTGCTCTTCCCTTCAGCACAGCGAGCTTCAGCATCATGCCCTGTCCCTTGTTAATGCATTCGGGCTATGAATTCCCATTATCTCTCAGAGTACATTAAAAAATCAATGTAATTACATGGGAAACGTTAATTATGATCAAAAAAATGCAATTGAGAGGGATTGATCTGGAGGAGGGCTGCAGCCAGCCACCAAATTACCAATAAACCAAGTCAGTGGGACTTGAGGCTGTTGGGGTGTGTGGCTGGTCCAAACAACAAAACATCCTTGGAGACACCTGGCCTGAACACTTTAGTCTCTGGTTTCATTTATTGGCTTTTCCAGCTTGTGGTGTAAGTCAAACAGAGTGGATGCATTTAATGTGTGTGTAGATGTATCTAGGTGCCCCTGTTCATGATAAATGATCCTAAAGGATTCATGATCATGCACTGCAGCCACATTGGAGGGATGGGTGGTGCAGACCCTTCACAGATGGTACTATAAGATCCAGGATAAACCCAACCAAGTAACTGGCTCACTGAAAAATCATCTCTATCTTCTTCCCCAAATAGGCTCTTTAGGTGCCTCCATGATGGACAGAAATGAAATTGTAGTCTGACAGCAACAGAAACCTGGAGCAGAAATGTGGCTGGGAGCATATTGCCCAGGTGTATGAAGAACACAGCTGGCAGGACCCTGGATGAGTGGGATGAATGAGGCACAGTGGGGGCATAACCTCTTCAGACACTCCGAGGTTGGCCATAAGCTGGTCTGGCTGGTTAGAGGACATGAGACAAGAAGAAGGGAATCTCTTGTCTCAGCCCTGTAACCCCAAAGACATGGCTAATCCTGCTTGGGGTGCTGGCAAAACCTGCAGTGGGAGACAGAGTGTGAGTTGCATGGAGCTACCTCCATGCAGATGCTTCTTCAGTTGAGTGTTGAAGCCCTCCAGAAGACACACACCCTTTACAGCCTGCATCAGCTCCCAGCCAACCTTGCTCTTAGAAAGCTTTTCCTGAGCACCTAACCCCAGGGCTTTTGGCTGCAGTTTAAGCCTTGTCCAACCCTTCATTTTTATAACTGCCTTTTTCACACTGGATGAATGTTACACATTCCACCCTTTCAGTTGTTTCTGCCTGGGAGCACAAACCCAGCTCCTTCAGTTCATCTTCCCAGGATGTATTTTCCAAACTCTCTGAACTCACTCAGTTTGTCTGAATCTCTCTTGAAGTTGTGATGTCCAAACCTGGAGATATATGTCTCCAGCTAATGCCTCACTAGCACTAAATAGAGCCAAATAAATTACCTTCCTGTCTTCCATCTGAAACTACTAATACATCTACAGGCAAGATGGCCTTTTCTTTCCCTTCCTAAAGCATCAGGTTATTGTCTGCTGCTCAGTTTGAAGACTACTCCACTGCTTTAGCCTCAGATGCTCTCCTGCTGGTTTACCACTTCTTCCCCGTCTTATACCTGCGATCTTGATATCGCCTTCCTGAGTGAAACACTTTGCACTTGACTTTATTGAATTTCAGTGTATTGATTTCAGGCCATTTCTCCAATTTATCAACGTCATTTTGCTCTGAGGAATCTTGCAGCAGGTTGTCTTGTATCTGCTCTGTTGACAAAAGGTCTTAAGTCGGGCTATCAAGGCAGGACTTTGTGCTGGGCCTTAAAATAGTCAGAAAGAACCACATAGGAGGCATGGGGACAGTGGAGGATGGAGTTGTCAGTATGGCTCATACAGGCCCCATGCCGCCATCTCAGCCAGACAAGGTGCAGAAGCAACAGGAGGAGATGGAGTGAGCATGATGGAAAGGTTAATGGGTCCCCAGGGATGAAATCAGGATACTTGCTGAGAGATGCTGTGACCCTGCTGCAGCCCTGGGGACAGCCCTGGAGCTGGGAGGATGGAGGGAAGATGAGGACTGGGATTTAATGCTCCATGTTTCTTTTCAGGTCAGCATGTGATGAGCTGCCCTGTCACACCTGGGGGGCTGGCAGGAGACCAGGAGAAACCCTGCAGCATCAGGCATTATTAATGAGACTCTTAGGGGACAGCTAAAACTGGACAAGGATGGAGACAGAAGTCCACCCTCATGTGCACAAACCAGGTTCGATGGTTTTATTGTTGTTGTTGTTGTTATTATTATTATTACACAAAGGTTGGAGTGCTCCTCTGTTTAAGGCAGAGAAAGGCTTGGGAAGATGATACTTGTCCCAGAGAGGAAGGAGCAGATCCTAACCCTTCTGCTTAGGCACACTGGAGAAGCACAAGGCTTTGNAGATGAGGACTGGGATTTAATGCTCCATGTTTCTTTTCAGGTCAGCATGTGATGAGCTGCCCTGTCACACCTGGGGGGCTGGCAGGAGACCAGGAGAAACCCTGCAGCATCAGGCATTATTAATGAGACTCTTAGGGGACAGCTAAAACTGGACAAGGATGGAGACAGAAGTCCACCCTCATGTGCACAAACCAGGTTCGATGGTTTTATTGTTGTTGTTGTTGTTATTATTATTATTACACAAAGGTTGGAGTGCTCCTCTGTTTAAGGCAGAGAAAGGCTTGGGAAGATGATACTTGTCCCAGAGAGGAAGGAGCAGATCCTAACCCTTCTGCTTAGGCACACTGGAGAAGCACAAGGCTTTGAGGGAGAATGATGGACCTGCACCACCACTTACCTTCCCACTATCCTTTCCTCCCTCTGCTTCTCCCACCAGCTTGCCAACAGCCTCCTCCTCCTGACCCCTTGGGTGGGCTGAAGTTCAGTCAACAATTAGACAGGTCTGGAGAGGAGTTTCCTAGAAACCTTTGCAAAAAAGCACCTCCTGTAGAGCAACCTCCTGGTAAGTCCCCATTCTCCCACAGGGGGCAGGGAAAACAGCACAGCTTCAGCTGCAAGCACAGCGGGAGGGATGGGGAAAGCATCAGAAGAGAGATGCAAACAAGCCTGGAGAGAGGACAAAGCAGAGGTGTAACAGAGGGACTGGAACAGCTTGGGAGACATTGAAAGGAGTTTCCTTGGGAAATAAGCCTCAACTGGAAAAGGGACAGCAAGGGAGAGATAAGAGAGCTCTTCTTGGTATAGAGACCATGGGAAGAGAAGATGAGCAAGGTGGTGGGTGAAGCCCTAGCAGACATAGAAGCCTGCATAGAACCTGGCCCTTGACATGATGATGCAGACACAAATGTGTGATAAGCCCTGCTCTACGCGCACTTTAAAATCTAAGTAGCTTATGAGTAAGTAATAATCCCTTATTCCCAGTGCCATAATCTATATTTAATTAAGAAAATAACTAAGCGATGGCAGTAAAAGGGGCTGTGTAGGGAAATGGAGGCAGAAACACTATCAGATAAGCTGCATTCAGAAGGGAAACAGACACAGCATGACAGAGGCACCAGAGCTGTGGCCTCCAGCTTAGCTGTGAACTCAAGGCCCGCAGAAGACTTGTCTATAGCAAAGGCTGCCACAGGCAGCTTCTTGGGTCAACAAGTGAGCAGAAGGTTAGCCAACTGGGACAGGGTCATCCACTTGCAAGTGTGAATTTTCCCTCCCTTGCAGACCTGGTGTTGATGCTGGACTGTGTGTTGAAAGCAATGCATCAACGTGCCAAAGCAGCTCATGCTCCATCTAAGAGCATCCAGTGGCACTCAGAGCAGCGCCTTCAACACTACTGCAACAAGCTGTTTTGGTGCCTCCATCTCACAATGTTTCTGTTCTAAAGCATCCTTCACCAGGATGCTCCACATATCTTGCCTTGGCAAATCAAAGCCAGCCCTGCAGCTGACTAGCACTCAGGGCTGGCATGCCAGAGGTAATCCATGCTGTTAGAGTGGAAGGGGCCATTCCAGGCCAACACTGGCCCAGTGCCTAAAGCATGTAGAGATGTTCATATTGTGCATGCAAGAGCTTCTCAACCCAGGCCAGACTCTATGGCAGTGTTCTGCTGCATCTCTTAGTACACCTCTGGGACCACCACGATCACCTCAGCACCTATGGCATTAGCTACTTTTCAGAGGTCCTTGCCAACATGGAGTCAGTGCTAGGCCAAAGACTGGAGTTTGGCTTTTCTCCTGTTTCCATGCTGAGAGCACTGTGGATGGTGCTGATGTCAGCTTGATCAGCCTCTGCTTTGGACAAGAGAGCAAAAATGTGTGGTGTGGCCTTAGATAGCCAAAGTACTCTGCACTTTTGTCCAGAGCCCTTCCAATACCACTGAAAGTACTTTCTTGCTACAGCCCCAGACATTTCCCACCTGGCATCTTACATAGAATTATAGAATCATAGAATGGTTTGGGCTTAAGGGACCTTAGAGCTCATCCAGTTCCAACACCCTATCATAGGACACCTTCTACTAGACCAGGTTGCTCCAAACCCCATCCAACCTGGACTTGAACACTTCCAGGGATGGAGCAGCCACAGCTTCTCTGGGCAACCTGTGCCAGTGCCTCACCAGATACCCAAAGCATCACTGCAGCCTTGCTCCATTAACTTTGTTTTGCTTATCATTTCTCTCATGGGGTCTGCAAGTGACAGATACCCCTCTGCTTCCTTGAACTGTCAGTAGTGGAATTTAGAGCATGTTTTAAAGGCAGGGTTAAAGAAAACAAAATCTCAGTCCACACACTGTAGATTATAAATAGACTGTCTGGTTTCTAAATTGAAAACCAACAACAATTACTACTAAGAGCCTGCTGAACAAAAGCAGCCTTATTACCACTGGGACAGATTCATTTTTATCAAGAGAACACAAATAATTTTCAAGCTGCTCTTGAGCTGCTGAAGTTGCTCATGTCCTGCTGCTTCTCCTCATCTCTGTCCCAGGGAGCTGTGGGAGGCACACAGCCACAGAAGGGACCAGGAGTGTTGTGTGGGCAGTGCAAAGTGGGGACAATCCCTTTGGATGTGAGCAAGAGAGGGAGTACTTTGTGGGAGGATCAGCTAAGCTAGGCTGCAAAGAGAGAGAGACGCCCAGGTTTCGATGCACTCTAATTGCTGTTGTACGGCAGGGTTACCTGAGGTCTGGAGAAACCTGCGTGGAGAAATTTGGCTTAGCCTGGCTGGAGCTGGGGAGTGGGGATGTGACAGGCTATGTTGCAAGGGGCACAGTCATTCAGGTAAGCTTGTCATTCAATTCCTATTAAGCAATAGAGAAGAGCACAACTTCCAGAGAGGACCAGATGTGCACAAAGCTCACAAGTACACAGTGGGTACCTGCCATTGTGAAAGTAGCATGCTGAAAGGTATGGTCCATAGCAGCTTGATGTGCAGTGTATGAGCTGCAGGGACTTCTTGGATTTGGCTTATCAAGGGGAATAACTGAGGTAACCCTACCTCACTGGCTCATCAGAGATGTCACAGTGCCAATAGCAAGGTTCAGAGATGGGCAATGAATGTGCTGGAGGTTCTGCAAAGCCTAGAAGGGATGGGATCCCCAGAACTGCCTCCCCTCTGCTCCTTGACCAGACCAGAGAGATGAGTATGCAGAAACTGCCACAGGGAGCAGGGATGAAAAACGTTGCCACCAGGCATTAGGGCTGGGAGACAACACAGCAGCCAAGCACGGGAAGGGGGTAAGAATCATCCCTGCAGGGTGCTGTGTGCTGAGACTTATGCCCCACGGGAACATCATCATGGGCACCACAAGGAGTGCAAGGGCTGTCCAGTGGGTACAGAGCAGACTGAGTCCTTATACAGCACAGATATGGGAGAGGAAAATGGAAGCAGCCCCATGGCAAGGTCCTGAGATATTTCTTTCCTCTCTTCCCAGGCCATAGTACCATGAGATCACTAGGAGCCAAGTGCTGGCTGCTAAACCTAATCTGCCCCATGCTCTGGGAACAGCAGTGCCACTATGGAAGTCAGCAACATGCTGCAAAGGTGGCTGCCAATCCAGAGCATGGCTTGGGTAGGTGGGAGACTGGAGCTGGTGGAGCTAACACTATTCTATCAGGGTTTCAGTCCCTGGATCAGAGGGCTGGATAGCACCAGCCATTACTGATCTGAAGCCAACATCTGAATGACTGCAGAAGAAACTCACCCACACTGGATTACTGCCTGGGCTCTGTTTCAGGCACAGCTGCCAGCAGGCTCATGCAGTTGGCCTGTCCTGTGGTATGATCAGAACAAGTAACATGGGACCAACAACATCCCACAGGGCCACACCAGCAGTTACCATGAGCACATACCCTTGGAGATGGGGCTAAGAGGGTCTTCTCTGCCAGAGTCTGATTGTGGCTGCTGGGGAGGAAACATAAGACTTTTAAGATTGATCTCCCAAGTGATGCTGACCGCTCCGTGTTGGAGGTTGTCTTTCTGAGTGCAGCATGCAGGTTCAGATGTTACAGAGAGGTAAGAAAGGTGCAGCCTTGGACACAAAAGAGAAAGGAAAGTGTCAAAACCAATTTAATAATTTATATATTACTTAGACATGCCATGCCTCTTGCTTGCTGGCATGGACTAACATCCATAAATCAAAGAGGAAGGAGCTGGTTTTGGTGCTGGAGATAGATTCTGGTCCTCAGAAAATTGCTAAGGGGGCATTAATGAGGAGAGACATCTGGGAATGGCTCCAGGTGCATTAGCTGCATGCATGGGAAATTCTGCAGACCCATTGTCGGCTAGAATGTACACTTGTGCTGTGGATGTTTGTGGTCCATGAGGACAAAAGCGTGGGGACCATGGGTCCCTGTGTTGAGGTGTTGGTGAAGCTCAAGAGGAAGGTGGATGGTCCCTTAGTTCTCTGCTCCACAAAGCAGCTCTTTGCCTTCCTTTCTCCAGGCCTGGTCTTGCAGACCAGCAAAGCTGGCCCCATCTTTTGGCTTTGTTCAGCAAGAAAATCCCCACTAAGTGACAGAACAGTCTCAGCCTGTGAAACCAGGAGCCAAAACTAAGGTAGGACATGCTATTACATCCATTCTGCCTCTGCTAGGCATACAGTTACCAGAGACAGGACTCAGAGACAGTGTTATCTCACAGCCACCACAACTGCCATGGTCCAGAGGATGGGGAGCAGCACCTCTTCCTGCTGTTTGAATCTGGATCAGCCAGAGAGAAAGACAGCCCCTTGGTACCAGAAGGAGCCCTCCAAATGTGAAAGAAGGAGCTTTGATGTTACAAGGAAGGGACAGAGGGCAGAGACTCAAAGCATGGAGCCTCTCTATGACACCTGAGGATGCCTGGTGGGTATTTGGGCAAGAAGCAATTGCTCTGTTGAACAGGGGTCTGCCCTCTTCGGGATGTTTCCCTTTCGGCAGCACAAGGCTCCTGTCAGCATTTCAGAGGGACATGAAACTCGGTGGAGATGGCACAGCACAAACTTTCAGAGGGGGGCTGGAACTGGACGATCTTAAGGTCCTTTCCAACCCAAACTATTCTATGATCCTCAGGAGGGCTCTGCATGGTGGAGACTGCTGTGGGGAAGGGGGGACACTTCTGCTGTTGGTATTTTTACCTAAGGAGCAGTATTGGGTTCCAAGAACATTGCCCTCACCTTCTCCCTCCCACCCTGTAATCTGGCATTGGTGGCCCCTCATGCCTGCTCTCTGCCCTTCCCGAGACCACCTCCTTCCACTCACACTGACCCACTTGAGCTGTCGGATTTACAGCCAGCAGGGAAAGAGGCTGGATGCACAGAGAAGACAGGAGCCAGCCGGGGATGAGTGAGCAGAAACAGCCTCTGCAGGAGAGAGACACCCACACCAACACACATGGGAGAGGTGAGAAACCTGCCAGGGAGATGACTGGGAGCAAAAGGTGCTAAGAAAGCATATGTTCACAGCAGGAATGGATTAGAGGGGAGAAGGGGAAAGAAAATGAGGCAGGAAGGTAGCAAGGGAGAGAAGGGCAGTGGGAGGAAAGCCCAACAGTCAGCCAAGGATACAAACCCCACTATGGCACGGCTGCTGTGTCTCAGGTTGCACAGCAAGGACAATGTGTGATGTGGGAGAAAGCTTGGTCCTAGCGAGAGGGGAATCTGCTGCAAGGAGGGTGACAAGGGATGTGTGTAGGGTAGGGTAGGATAGAGAGCAGGGAAGTTGCTGGCTTGGAGGAGGGAAGGGGGAGACTTGGAGGATTTTGAGGGCTGCAGGGACTGAGCTGTGCAGAGGGAATGGGATGGAGAAGGGATGGGATGGGATAGGATGAGGATGCTGAGCATTTAGAGACAACTCGGCATTTCAGGGTTTATTTGAAGTCAACAGACAGCTCCTCAAGGAGCTCTCCTCTGGCTGAGCAGCCCCAGCTCCTGATGGCACAAGTAGCTGCCATCCCTGGGTCCTGGTGAAGCAATGGAAACCCCAGGCATGAGATCTGAAGGGCTGTTACAAGAAAACCTATGTGGCAACATGAGAAAGCCATGCTTGGACCAAGCTTACAGGCAGATAGGCTTATCCCTTGGAGAAAGGGGAATCGCTGTCTGTCCATGTCTGCCTCTGTTTTCCCTGCTTTTGTTGTGTTTTGTTTAATTGAATCGTACACACACATGCACACAAAGCCCCAACTCGGGGTGTAAAGTCTGTAAGGAAATGAGCAGCAAATTAGTGTTCCAGGAGGAGTGATGCTGAGCAAACGCATGACATGGCACAAACCACAAGCAGGAGGGAGTGAAGCAGCAGGAGGAAAGGGGGAAAGAGGAGAAACCTGCAATGAATAAAGAGCTACTTGCAGTGGGATTTGCATTCCTAAAGGAAAATGGAGCTAAAAAAGTAGCAGAATAAGGGAAGGAGGAAAAACCCGAGAGGAGAGGGACAGGGCAACACAGATGTTGCTGGTGTTACCTATAAGGTCACTGTGCCCAAACTCTTTCTGATCGCTGTGCAAAGCAGTTCAGAACATGGGAAGAGGAAGTTCCCACAGCTCAGGGCCACAGCTGGAAGAACACAGATCAAAGTCCCATGGATCCTTGCTGCTCCAGGGCTCTCCTGCTCAAACATGAGCAGAACACCCCTTTGGACACAGTACCCTGCTCCACCTAGGCCTCCGTCATGACCTTCTCAGCCTCTCTCAGCATGGCACTTGTACCCTTCTCTCAGCCCTTGGCTCAGCCAGGACTCCCACTCCTCTTCCTCTTGTGATATCTGGTGTACCTGCAACGCCATCCTCAGGAAAACATCAGATACTGAGGAATCAGATACTGAGACCAGGATGTGCTCCAGCACTCCCCAGCCTCCCATCCCCAATCAGCATCACCCCAATGGCACCATCCAAACCCTGGATGACTGGTGCAGCCTCCCGGCCAGCAACCTCCTCCACTGTGACCACAGTGCAGAGGGCAGGGACACCAGAGGGAAAGGAGCACCTCCAGAGCAGAACGGTGGCTCTCTGGCCTCTCCTCACCCCTGCTCACAAGGCACTGGGAGGTAGCACAACACTGATCAGCCACTCCACAAGATTAAAGGCTCTTCAGAGCTGGAGAAGTGCAAGGTTAAAGGACGTGAGCCTCCTGCCCAGGCTTGCTGTGACAGACCTCACATTGTGTTTATTCACATCCCGCTATGAAGCCGCTCTGGAAACCAAGACATTTATTCAAAGGAGCAGTAGCGTTGCACAAATATCTGCCTGTGTGAAGGAGAACTTCAAAAGGGCTGACAGTCACAGAGCCCAGCCGTAACCTTTGGCTAATTAGCTGTCTTCATTTCCTTGCAGTTTATTTTTACACTTCTTGGGCTCTGAAATGCATTTACTGTAATGTCAGCAAGGTCATGGTAAATACAAAGCTTCCTAACAATAACTATATCCACCCCACTGGGCTTTTGGGACTAATAGCTACAGCTTGGCTTGGGACAGGCAGGCTGACAATGCTTTTCTGATGTTTTTGTGTTGCACAGGACTTATTGAGACCATGCTGGTGGTAATGATAAAGGCCCATGAGGCAAAGCAGGTATCTGCATGGAGCATAATGAGCATGGAGCAGAGGGCGTGTGTAAAAGTGCTTTCCTGAGGTCAAAGCATAGATAAGCAGCAAAGGTGGAGGGATGTGGAAGCCTACAGGATGCAGAGCCATTAGCCAGCTCAGGAAGGAGAGGTGAGGTGAAGGAAAGCAGGCAAGTATAAAGGTGGGAGCAATGCTGAATATGCAGAGAGGAGCAAGTGGGATCCCATCCTAAGCATTAATGAAATCATCAGCTGCTGATCAGAAAGCCTTCCTGCTCCTAGGCAGAGAAGAAGGGAGATGGAAAAATGCTGTTGTTAGATCTCAATCAAGAAGGGATTTGAAACCCCCAGGCCCTGTTGGGAAGATGGAAGATGACTCTGCTTCCCATCCCACCTGTGCGCGGAACAAGACTGTGCTTCATGCATCACTGCACAGTGCCACAGCCTCCTTGGTGGAGAGTGGGGACTGTCCTAGGTCTGACCCTAGCAAAGCCTATCCCTCAACTGCTAGAGAAGCTCACAGCTCTGGTGATACCTCGTCCATCCCAACAGCTTCCTGCACTCCACACACCAGAGCAGGTCTTCATGTCAGCACTGACAAATTCCATTTGGTCAAGGTGTTGGGGTTAAGCTGAGGGTGTCCCCAGCCTGAGCTATTCCTGCTTCTCTCCATAGGGGCATGCAGCCTTACACTCCCAGCAGCTTGCAGAGCATCTGCCTCCCACTGCCTCCTGCAGGCTTCAGACCTGGCACCAGGCAGAAATGTGAGACCAGGCTGAGCTGCACTGTCAGGAAACACAAAGGGTAAGAAAATAGCTTCATTATCTGTGTGCTGTGATCTCCAGCACAAGCCACTCAATATGTGGCTCCCCCTGGACTGTGCAGAGAGAAAACAGAGAACAGACCGTTCCATTCATGATCAGAAATGAAGCAACGCTCCTCTGCCCCTGATCAGTGCAGTGGTGGTGAGGAGACCTCTGAGTACCTGCAGATGGGTGACAGGCACCCAGCACTTCAAACAGCCCTCCTCCTTGGCTGCTGTTCTGCCTGCCTGGCTGGGTGTCAGTCTTCAGGACTGCCCTGGGTACCAGCTGGGAGAACATGGTGCCAATTAAAATCCAGGCTGTAGCATCCTTTGAACTGCAGAGAAACAAAGCCCATGAATTCAACCTTTGCCTGTTTGTTTGGGTTTTTTTCCTCTAAATAATGTCAGGAGTTGAAGAGACATAACAACACTGAGTGCAATTGCTGTTGAAAGCTGCTAGCTGTTTCAGCGTGCTGCGGAGGCTGTGCTGGAGTCAGCTTAGCTCCAGATCTTTAATTTTAAGGGTCAAATCATTATAAGCTCTCTCAGGGAAGTTAATAGGAAGTTTACCTTGCCTCAGCTAAGTAAAACCAATAAGAAACTCCCAATGCCCACAGTGACACTTTGTCCCATCTCCAATCCCAAGCACCCCTTCCTATGAGTCAAACTCATGTTATATTTTCATTTTTAAACACTCTTACAATTAAAGCTTCAGCTGCCTGATCAGAACCAAACTGTCTCAGATGACTGGCAATAAGACAAAGGGCTTAATTTCGGGGCTGACATCAGCCAGCACTCAAATCTGAGTCTCCCTGCTTCTTCTGCTGAGGTTCAGGTATTTTGGGGCTGAGCTCTCTGCTGGGATGATGCACCTGCATCTTTGCAGCACAAGGCACAGCATGGTTCTGTTCAGCCCCTTGGTATGCAGCTGGTTGGGCCCTGACTGCACCAGCAGATCTTTTTGGCTAGCACCCAAGCACCTTAAAAGCCCTTTTCAGCTTTGTACCAACAACCTGCACCTGGGTGTCTTTAAAGGATGAATACCATGGGCACAGCTTCAAAGCATCTTACTGACCATAATGGTTGTGGTTGCAAAGAGCAAGGCACTTCGGTACCTATAGTCTTAAAACTGCACACAGAAACAGTTGTGCTTGCAAAGAGCAAGGCACTTTGGTACCTATAGTCTTAAAACTGCACACAGAAATGATGGTGAGCGATAACAGTGAAGGCTTCAGCGACAGGGAAGGAGTTAGTACACTGCTCTAAGCAGGCAAGGAGGGACCTGCAGTACCAAGTCTTCACCATTATCAGCCCTTTTATTGCCCATCCCTGTAATCCTCAGACAGATGTGGAGGATGTCTGTGTATTCTGAGCCTTCTGGCATAGTCAGAGCCATGGTCGGGCATGAAGCAGGGATCCTTTAAAGGAGGTGGTACCATTCAGGAAGGGAAAGTCCTGAGCTCATAGGGCATTCGTATATAGGTGCATATACATTATTTATACCCTTCACATGACAGCTCCTGGGTGCATCTACAGACTCTCCACTGATGCCTGCCTCTGAGTCATGGCTGCATGAAGCTCCTCGACAGACCTGGAGGCTATGAGAGATGTGGTGAAATCCCAAACATGAGTATTTCATCAAAGGTACAGTGGTTATCAGAGTGCAGATAAATCATGACTTCCCCAATTTCAGGGGCTGGAGGGAGACCCAGGGCTGTCTAACCAGCCTCCTGGAGCTTTTGTCCCAGAGAAAGTGACAGAAGCACAAGGTCCAGACCTGGGGACATGCTGTGTCTGTCCTGGTGGCTCCAGGGCCAGCCCCAAATCCATTGGGGTGCATTGAAGGTGTGTGTGTCCATGCTGATGGCAGAGAAGCTGGGGAGCTCAGTGAGGAGCTGCTGGTTAGACTTGAGTGGGATTACTCCTGCATGGAGAGCTCTGACAGCCCTCCGCATGTGTGTAAATCACTGTTTGGCTGACACTCAGGAGAAAGCCTCTTGCAAAACTTTATTAGAGGATATTGCACACAGATGGTGGGAGATTGCCCCATGTATCCTCATGGATAAGCTGTGGTGAGGCAGAGCCAGTGGTGCTATGCAGTGCAAAATGAAGAGGGGCAGCTGGGACAGTACCAGCAACGTGTCCTGCCACTGCATATCCCCTCTTCTGGTGATTTTCTTTCTCTCATTATTGTCTTCCTTATTTTCCCCAGGACTTTTGCCTGCTCCAAAACTCCTGCTGTGTCAGTTGCCCAAGATGCAGGAAGGATATATAAGCGTCCTGATGGACATAATAGCCACAAAAGCAGGTACCTGGCACTGCAAAGGGCATTCACATTTACAGTCACTATTTCAACCAGCCTCTGAGGCTGGGCAGGAGGTTTTCCAACCATATGAGGCTCAGGGGGATAGCCACTGCCCTGACAAATCAGTGCTCATGTACCACCCTGCCCAGCACCACCAGGCTCTCAGGCCTGGGAACCAGCACGGGGTAAAGACTGTCCCAACCTATCCCACTGGGAATAAGGACAAGGAGCAAGACATCAGGGAGGATCATTGCTCTCATAGTGGGTTTGCTAGCAGGGAAATCTGCTCGTTTCAGCTCCACCTCTCTGCAGAGGCAGTGGCTCCCACTACCATGCATTGCATTTTCTTCTATAAGTACAAAGCCATTTCCACTGAGGGTAGGGACACTGAAGTACAGAGAAAGAGGAGAATAATATCTTATCTTTCTTTAATCCCCACCATCCCAAAGGATCCTGGTGTCATTTGCTTTACTTTCAATATGTATGCACAGCTAATTAGCATTACCACAGAACTGCAGGTATTCTCAGACTTCGTAGAGGGAATATCTTGTAATAGGAGGGTAAGCAAATTGTTTCTGCTGTTTCTGTTACAGCCAGCTTTGATTATCCAGGGTAATGGGATAACAGGGACAAAGCAAAAAACACGGATAACATGAAACCTATGCAAATTAAGCTGGAAAAAAAGTGATGCTGAGAGTAATGGAGAAAAGAAGGGTCAGTGATACTGATTAAGGAGCATGGAGATCCCTGTGGTAGCACTGCCCTCAGCTCATAAATCCATACACAATGGTACCTGGGCACAGCAGGGTTGGAGCAGATCTATAGGGTCTGTCACTATGCAGGGGAAGCAGAGACAAACCCTGCACAGCAAAGCCAAGCTGCAGCAGAGGGAGGCGAATTGCATTAAAGCCGAGCATTTCCAAGCTTCCATGTGAGGGATTTGTCATTAAAATGAATAAGATTTGGGCACTCAACCTACCTCCTCCCTACATGAACAGGAAGAAGCTCAATTTAAAGGTCAGTGTCTTAATGACTTTTGCTGTGTATATATCAGGGTAATTCCTCTTCAAACAGAAATCCAGCACCTCCTCAGTGAGCCACAGACAGTGTTTGAAAGAGCATGACAGGTATAGCTTCTCTGTTAAAACAGGAGGGGAAAGGCTAAGAGAAGAGCTGACTTCAATGGCATCTCCTTGCGGAATGTCCCAGGCTGAGGGAAGAGACAGCGCTTTTGCTCCTCTGTGGTCTCCTGTCTCAGCAAAGACTGGATTCACTCTGGTCTGGCAAAGGGGATTCTCAGATCCTCAGCACCACTGTCTTGGAGGCAGCTCTGAAAAATCACTGGTAGTGGGTGGATAGAAAGGGCAGCAGTGGAGATGAGAGAGAAAGAAGAGAGGGAGGAATCTTAGAGGAAGATGAACCTTCTTAATGGGTTTATTGATTTAACCCAAGGAGAGAACAGTAGGGGGAAATTTATGCCATTTAAATGCAAACCAGCAATAAAAATAAGCATTAGAGTCATAATCTCAATCTGTTAGCATTTTAGGTAGAAATAAGCTTAATGGGAAATATTTTCCATGTAAACTATTTGCATTAACTTAGTATGAATGAGCCTCTTAAATAGAACTTAATCATTATCACACCCTTTTTTTCTAAGTGGTTGTTCTCAGTCCTCAGCTCTTGGAGGTGCCTGATGATTCCACAAGCCCTGTTGAGCCTGACTTGGAAAAGCTTCTGACCCACTCCTGCTGTGATCCAGTGTCCATATTCCTGTGGATATTCCCATTTCCATACTGGAAATATATGTGGATATTGACAGCAGTTAGAAACAATCACTCTTCACACATATTAAGCTTCGATTCTGTGACCAGCCAAAGAGGCTGCATCATTCACTTAGATCTTGGGACTTTTAATTGAGGAAAAGTAACTTCAGAAGATATTTCCAAGTCCTTCATCTTCTAGAAGTGAGACCCATCTGACAATTTGCCTCAGCTTTCCCTCTTGTAAAAGAGGAGGAAAGCATGGGGTTTTTCCCTTTACAGAGGAGCTGCAAGGCTGATGCCAAGCCTGCATCCCTGGCGCAGGAGCGCAAATTGGATGTGTCCTCCTGTATCTCAGAAGGAGCTTTTCTGGCCTTGTCCCCAAGATCAGCCACTGTGGGGACACTGCTCAGGGGAGGTCACCATCCGTGTGACTCCCACACCACACAGATCTCACGTCACAAAGAAAGCAATAAATACTTCTGCCTGGGGACACCTTTTAATCTTCTTGCTAGATTTCCATACACTAGTCCAGAGTCTCAGCTGGGCCAGGCATAATCTTACTTAGCTTTCCATCCACTATTTCATGCCATGTGATGGTAGGGCCTGGGGCTACTCCCATTCATGGCACTGAGGAGGTTTGACCATCCTGCAGCAGCCCATACACTGCACAAGGGAGGAAAACATCCCATGGAGGTGGCCAAATGGACCAGCATCCTTAGTACTGGGAAGATCACAAGCCCCTTGCAGACCCACTGGTGGCAGGATGCTTTCAGACAGCAGATGCCAGAGCAGTGGCTCTCCAGAGCCAGGCATCTGCCATTGGCAGAAGCCACCCCAGCTCCTCAAGCAGGTCTGGCCTCATGTCTTCAGCCTGAAGGGCAGATCCAGCTCCTGATGCACACTACTCATGGCCAGGTCTCCAAACACACACTGGACCTCCTGCTGCGCAGGTAATTTAGGCTCACAAGGAGGTTATTAAAATCCATTCAAAGCTAATGTCAGCCATTCCAGTGTTAATGTCAGTGGCTGAGAGGCACAGCAGGAGAGGAGGGAGAAGGACTTTGATTTCCCCACTTTAATTTCCAAGCGGGACAGGCTTGGCAGGCAGCAGTGGGAGACAAGAAGCAGCAGCAGGTGGGAGCATGTGGTACCACATCTCATGCTGCAGACAGGTGGGATTCACAGCTTAATCCTATCAGCCAAACATTTCACTCTGTGTTTTACCTGACAGCATCCATGCCTTGCTGGCCATTTCAGAGGCATGTTATCTGCCAGGATCCCAGCAGGTGAGTCTGAGCACTCAGCTCCAGCATGGCAGCTGGAAAGGGGCTGATGGTGATGCTCTGCATCAGCTTCATCAGGTCTGGCAGGTGGGATCAGGCATCGCACCCAGGCACATTTCCCACTGGGTGCATTTGAGGCTTCAAACTTCTTCCCCCACATTCAGCCTTGAGTCTGAACTGACACAGCCCTTCAAACCCACTGGGGGTGAAACCAGGGCTAGAGTTTGCTTACATTGGTCAGGTGAGTCTAAACCAGCCCCTAGATTTTGGAAAAAGCCGGGTAATTTCAGGAAGTGGTTCCCATCGTGCTGGCCAGGATGACAGTAATCAGAGCTTCAGACCATAAGCCGATTCCTTGTGAGCCTCAGGAAGGAATTAGCCCCATCTCCTCCCTGTGCAGCATTTGCACATATGGGCATACACCTGGCAGCAGGCTGAGCCATGGGGCACACATGTCCCAGCAGAGACTGGACGACAAGGACCCAGTGCGGGCAGTCCAGAAGTCCCATGAACAGAAGAAGGGGCATGGAGAACAGAGTAAATCTGTTCTGACCATGGACAGCAGGGCAGGTATTGCTGTACCTCCTTGCAGAGGCTGGGACCCCGAGGACTCCTTCGCATAAGATCCCTGCCCTGTTCTTCCCCCTGTTTCAGCATCTGTTTGCAGCAGGGATTCCTCCATGTTAGCTGAGAAATGCATTGCAGTCTCTTAATAGCACATCCTGGCTGGAAGCTTTTACTGGTATGTAAATACTATGTGTATAAGAATGGCCTTGTTTCATACTATGGAAGTGCATCAGATACAGCTAAACATACCGAAGACAGCTTAAATGATCCAAATTTAACATTTGGTTATATAGTTTGAATATTTCATTTGTTTTTAGGTTAGAAGGCACTGTAACTGTAGTCTGACCTTCTGAAAAGTGAATTTTACCCAGGGATTTAGAGGAAGTCTGACCACTAAGCCCCATCCTTCCAACAGATAAAAATTATCCTGGTTCATAAACAAGCAAGCAAAAAATCAACAGTATTAGAGAAAACCAAAATTCTAGTGGGTGCCAGTGGTCACCAGATGGGTCAGTCTCATGGTTTAGGATGACAAGACCACCAAGGAGATACGTGACACCAACAGATCAAGGTCCCATCCCATGTCCCTGCCCTCCTGCTGGGGAAGAGGGGCCAGGGAGGAGTGAAGGAGCCACATCTCCCTGCAGCCAGCATCCCATGTCACATGGCAGGTCACCAAGCATCTGATAGTGGGCCATGATTTCTTTTGCCAGTTTTCTAATTTATCTAATGAGCAAGAAAATAAATCAAGCTGACAGTCACCCAGGTGGTTTTGAGCCTCAGCTTCTCACTGTCCCCTTGCTCTTCCAGCCCATTTTATAACAGGGTTATAACCTGAGGACATGGCAATAACTCCTGCTATAATCTTTTCTTTACTAACGTCACTTAGCAGATGGAGTCATTTAGAGGTGCTCACGTTTAAATGAGTGGCTTGCCCTGAAAGGGACAGAGCTGGGGCTGCTAGCAAGGTTTTTGAGATCGTTAGCCTAGAAAACGCTTAGCAGGGGAAGCAGTTGGCAGGCAGATTTCACGGACATGGCATCACTGTCCCCTGCCAGCAAAATTACAAGGCTGAAATCCTGGAGCTGGATGGGGCCAAACTGTTCACAGCAAACAATTTAATTGATGAATGAAGTTAATTGCCCAGGAGATGATTTTCAGTTATCTGCTCATTGCATGAAGCTGCTTGGAGAAGGGTCTGCGCAGTTGGGTGTCTCCAGCTACCTGCCCACATCAGGGATGGGCTGGTCAAAGCTCCCCATCATGTGGGTCTTCACCAGAGTCTGAGAACCTCCTCCCCAGATGATCAATCCAGTGTTGCGAGCCTCCAGGCTTCCCAATCAAAGATGTTATGCTTCCCTACAGGTGCTACTGGGTAGACCAGTGACGGGACCATGCAGAAGACCTCAGCACTAGCTGTTTGAAAGGGAGCCTACACAATATAAAGAAGAATGGCACAAAACCAAACAACACTACCTACTTTTCATCTTCTGCAAGAAGTGAAAGGGGCAATGTCAGAGGGCTCTCTATAGCTCCCTAACCTCCTGCATAGGCTGCCTTCATAGGCTCCTTTCATTTAGTCTAATAAAGTAAATTATCTCTTCAGCTCTTCCAAGAAAAATAGCCATGAAAATGTACAGTGAGATGAATGCTTGCAACCCTTGAAAATACCTCTTGCTTGTGAAAAGGCTTCTGAGAAATGAATAGAAGGGATAATAATTACCAAAGAAGGGTGAAATATTGTTCATGCTGGCTAGGCAGCATTTGACCCAGAGGCTGGGGAGAAGAGGGAGGAAGGATCCAGGGAGCTGAGACATTAATGGCAGTCATTGTTCTGTGGGGAGCAATATCTCACAGTGTCCAAAGAGACCAATCCAAAATTATTCAGCCTAATAGTTCTCAAAACAAACTCTTATTCTGCTCCTTTGTGGCAGACATGAAGCTTTCTCTGCAAGTCCAGTTTTACATCTTTGGTAACTCAGTGCTGGATGGTATAACACTCAATTGTGAAACCCTGCAGGAGCCTTTGATGCAAGCATCTTTGAGACGTAGAGCTTATCAGCTCAAATAACACAACCGTCTTTTATCCTTCATGTCCCATGCCTGCTATTTTGGCACTTATGTTTGTAATTCATTGCTTGGCTCTGGGTCTGGATCCATCAGGACAGACAACCCTGTCTATCTGTCTGCATTGCTGAGATATTTTTGTCTGCCCAGATGGACCTGAGCACCTAAACTCTACCTATCTTCAGTGATGCTTAGATTCCTAATTGGTTAAAAGTCAGTTTGGAAAGGGTGGCTTAAGAGCTGTAGATTTGTAGATGCTTTCAAAAGGACTACCCCCAGGCCAGGCTCTCCATCTTTCCCTCCCTCCCATCAGTAACTGTATCCTCTCAGTCCCATCTGGCCTTCAGAGATGCCTGTGCACCTCCAGCACCACTGTGCCTCCCTTCCAAACCAGTTCCAACCAGTGGACTGCCCGCCTTTGACCAGCACTACATTTTCTTCAAGAAAGGACAAATGAGGTGGAAGAAGAAAAGGTGAAAACATGATAATAGCTGTGAGAAACCTGACAATGCTGGAAATGGAGGCTCGGAGAAAAGTTTTACTCCAAAAATTACTCTTTTCAATCTCAACAGCACACTGAAGGGAAGTTGAAGCACACTTTTTAACACCTTTTGTACTCAAATTCCAAATTCACCTGTCTACTGAAGCAATAACAGAAATAATCTTTTTTTATCCAGCTGCACATTTTGCTTCAGAAATTTGTTTCCATTAAACTATCCCCTTTTGTCCTCGTAGAAAGCATATTTTAAATAATAACAGGGTGAAAAAAATTATATGCTACCCAATAAAACTTCAACCCTGTCGACTGTGAGCCTTTGTACAAAAGTTATCTTTTTCTTCCAATGGATGGATGAAAACCCTTTTCGTAATGTCAATGTGAAGATGAGAGAGAGGAAATTTCAACGTGTCCAGCCATTTCAACAGGAAACACAGGGCAAACTTTCCCCTTAGAAAACTAAGTTACAACAACATGAACCTGATGTTCTCTTTCTGCTTTGTAAAACGCAATTTTGTAGAAGTTGAGATGGAGGCACATAGTGTATTTCTAATCTGAGGAGGAAAAAACCCACTTTTTCCATGTTCCTTAACATTAGATATTCCTTAAATTCTAGCAGAAGAATGTGAATTCAACCTTAAACAATTAAAACTCAAAACTATAATCATGATAACTTCCACTGCTACCACACTTTTAGGAGTGCAACTGCCACAGCTCAACCATTCAGGGGCTCCCCAGGAAGGTCCATGCTTGACCAAGAGACAAGAGGCTATCCAGAAACAACTGCAAGAACAGAGATGTGAGAAACACAACCCTGGATAGCTGCACCAGCCTCTTTTCTCTTGGAAATGAATGCCATGAATCTCCCCTTCATGACCCAGTCCTTCATGCATGCAATCCCCATTGGATTTCTCCCATGGCCATCAGTCTCACACCAGCCACTTTTCTCACTCCAGAGATGCCATTGACAATAAGGTCACCCCTTACCTTTTTGCCTAAGTGTCGCTGCTGGTTCCTGCTACAGTCATGAACGACTCCTAGCTGTTGCCTGCAGGGGCTCGGAGGCACACTGGACACAGCATTTGGGATCCCACAGGATGGTCACCAAGGCCGGTGTTCAAACTGCAAGGAAAAGATCAGAAAACATAAGAGGGAGTTTCATTAAGGGGTACAAAGGATTGATTGATGGCTTGATTAACATGAAGCCATCCCAGGGACACTACAGCTACTCAAGTCATGAATCAGACACAGAGACACAGGAACCAGATGTGAACAGGAAGAGAACCAAGGGGAGGTCCAAATGAGACCATCTGCTCAATACAGTATCTGAAAGGGAAAAGAAATCCATGCACCAGCGAAAGAAGGACTGTAAGAAATAGTGGAAGGGGACCTGAAGTAAGAATGGGACAGATGCCAGACAGGGACTGAAAGAAATGCAGGGAAGATGGGCATGCACAGGGCAGATGGTACGAGAGAGGCATCAACACAGAGCTTCTGGAGGGATGAGGAACCACTGCCACCACCAGCACCAGCCACCTAGCACAGACAGATTTTAATAAGCTGCTTAATCATCCTTACACCTGGGGATTGGTCTCATAAATGTGCTTTTAAATCTTAAGTGTGATTTTATTGTCCTCATTGGTCATTTCCAACCCCCTCTGTTTTTCTTTTACTTTTGGATGCTTGGCTGGCCAGGGCTCTCTATGCTTTACCACTGCTGTCAAGATCCTGTTCACTGTGATGCAAGACAACCAATACAGCAAGAAGCAACACTGATCGTAACAGGAATCTTTGGGATATTCAATGTCTTGTTTTATTATCATCAACATAATAACAATAATAACAATATTAGTGACAACCATTTCACTATTCCTCCCGTTAGTAATATTCAGACATGACCTAAGAGGTATTTCAGAAAGACAGCACAAATCCAGTGTAAGATGCAGGAGAACAGGGCAGTTAATTAAACGTCAGGGTGATGGACAGAGCTGGGACAAGCCTGGAACAATATCGGAGAGCTGGGCCTCTGACAAGTTCAGGGAGATGGATGGATTTGGGACATGTCCCAGACCTCTCCCCCAGTGGAAGCAGAACCTTTCTACCTACACATCCCTTTAAACACAAGATTGTTCCCTGCCCTGTTGCTGTTTCACTGACTTATGCAGTTGAGATTTTCCAAGCTGTGTCACTGATTGCAGTCTGATCTGGTGACACTTTATTACCTCCAAATGGTGCAAACAAAATAAAGAGCCCCATTGAAAACGACAGCGTCTTGAATGTGTTTTTTAACCAGTGTATGTGTGAACTCACAGCAGGTAGGGTTCTTTTCACAGAAGATTTCTTCTCTTTTTTTCCAAACTAGACATTCACAAGAGAGGCAGGTGGAGGACAGTGGACAGGGAGAAAGAATGGTGTTGCAAAACACCAAGGATAAATATTGCAGAACAAAAGCGAGCCTGTGACAGATACCAGGCAATCTGTAAGTCATCAGGAGAGTGGGGAGCATAATAGACCAATCAATCAGGTAGACAAGGGTGAGAAGTGTCACAGGAAGGCAGTAGGTAGTTGGAGGTCAGTTATGAAATATAATCTCTAAATTGGAAAAAGGACAGTAGAGCAAGAACAAGGGCAGGTATTTGAATGCGGGTAGGCGAATGTTTGATTGGGGATTTCCAGGAGTGTATGTCAGATGGGAATAATATGGGGTATGAAAACATGAGCTGGTATTTTAGAGATGGGCATATACTCTGCAAAGTGAAAGGCTGAACTAGTGAGACTTTTAAAGCGCAGTTCAACTTCAGAAGATGCTGCTGAAAGACAGATGGTGGGGCTCCCTGTTGCTTGTTCCTCTGGGTTTCCAGATACATTTTGCCAGGTTACAAGTGAAAAAAGTGATGCTTTTCCTAAGTGCATGTCCTGCTAATACCACCTGGGATCTGAGAGCTATACCAGATCCTTTCTCAACAGTGATCACTGCTGCATAATCTCTAATCTAGCTAGTTAAGGTGCAGGAGAGTTGCAGGCTGCAATGCATGAGAAGATGGGGACTCCATAGGTAAATTTATTTATTCCTTCTACAGAGAAAGTGGGAGTCAGTAAGGCACAACTCACTCTCCATTAGCTATCTGGCTGCATAGTGACAAGAAGAAGCCAGGCAGCATCATTTATTTCCCTTGCTAAGCTAAGCAGGTATAGAAGCATTATACCCAAACAAGAGCTTGACTTAACATAAAGTCATTTCTACTACCACCTTTCTGACCTTAACTACGTACTACAAAGGCATCACACAGTCCTTCTAACAACAGCTAGATCCAGGCAATTAGAGCTGAATGAACAATTCGTAATGAATAATTGCTTTGGCAAACTTCGCCTCATTTTATGCTTATGAGATGTTTGCATGCAAAGTTCTCACATTTCTTTGTTCATGGCAATAACTTGCCATTTTTTCCCCCCAAGCAAAAAACCACACAACAGTTCATTGAAAACAATCTATATACAAAATATAGCAGCACTGATGGGGTATAGCAGCCACGTGGTGCTGTTTCAGCTACTCCATTGGGTAATGAACAGGAGCAGCTCCAAGAACTGCATATCAGGACTGTTACCTCTGCCATTTGAAATTCCCTTTCACCAAACCTATCAGCAATAGAGCACTTTCACTGGATATGGATAAGGTGAGAATGGAGCCAGCTGTGGTCCCTCTACAGCTGATGGAGAGGGACAGGTATCTTCAGAGGCCACTGAAAAAGTGGACATCAAGGACACACTGGAGAAGCTGGAGAGCTTAAGATGAAGACCCTGACTCCTTTAAACCGTGTGCTTAACTCTCCATGCCCAGCACTGGCCAGGGTGGGCCAGATCCTGCAAAGAAAAGGGCACTGGTTTGCAGCCCAGGAGGTGGCAGGCTGCTTGTGTGAGGCTGGACTAAGGACCAGCAGCTGACCTGCCTGGTTGCTAATGAAGCCGAGAACAATGTGTGCTCTAACAGGCTCTAACAGACTGAGACACACAGGGAGATAAGAGAGCGTGGGGCAATAAATCAGGCTTTCAAAGCAGCGCATATTAGGAGATCAATGGGACAGATATTAGACCGAAGGAGCAAGCACCGGAGAAACAGGAGCAATTTAGTTCCTCCTCCTTCCTGCCCGTTGCTAAGGGCTTTTTTCCCCCATTTAATAACTTCCTCATTGTTTTTAAATGAGCAGAAAAGCCAGTGGGTTCCACGTGGCATTAGCAATGTGTTTGTGAGAAGGAAAGCAACTGCCTTCTAGCAGGATTTGATAAAAGCTTCTCCAAGCTCTGAGTGATTTACAGCATGGGAAAACAAACATAGACTGATACAAATGCAAGGAAAGGCAGAGATGGCACCAGCATCCAGGTACACTCAATTACCAATTCATCAGCCCAAGTGAATTTGAAGGGCTTTTCAAACTCTACACTGCTCTAAATTAAAGGAAGTCTTAAGACAGATAGCATTCTGCAATAGGGGCAGAAGAAGACTAATTTGCTGATCCTCTGTGGGCAAAGGGCCGTGGGCAAGGGGTCCAGCAGATCCCACTCTTCACATAAGTCCAGGGAAAGGACCAAACATCAGGGTGCCTTTCACATGCTGCTGCAAAGTGTTGGCACACACGTCTCCCTCCCTCCTCACTGTGTCATGCCCCAGTCCCCAAACAGCCTTTTTTCCTATCTCTACTAGAAACTCTGTTTTCGCCTGCCCTGAAGGTTTTTATGGCAAAGCTGTGAAAATAACTGATTTTTTGGATCATTGGCTGAGCTAAAAAAAAAAAAGGAGGGGAAAAAAAAATCACTGTATGGTGACCCTAAACTGGAATTGCCCAGGCTCTCCACGGGAAAATATATATAGGGAAAAAAATATATAACTGTGGTCAACCAATTGTTTAATTCAATTTGAAACTAACTCATGGGGAATGTCATTTTTCCCTTCATCCCCTGCCTAGAAACCCATTTTTTTCACAAGAAGAGATGATTTACAGCTTCCCAGCTCCACGCTCCAGCAGCACTGACACCAACGTGGTGCTTGATATCATTCCCTGTTAGATGAAGCTCCTCAGCAGTGGGGGACAGGGCCCACCTGTGCTATTGCGATAGAAACTCGGAGGCAGCAGGGGGTAGCAGCAGCATGGCAAGAACAGAGGGAGTCTGGCTGCCGAGAGACTGCGGGAAACTTTGTTAATTGTTCATGCAGAAACTGTTTTCATTTCAGTATCTAATTGATATCTTGGGGAAACAGCATCCTTGGAAAAGGCAGCACATCTTCTGCAAGCTCCACCTCTGTGTGCTCAGGAGAGGTGCCCAATGCTGCCTGATGGAGTGACTTGCTGTCCCCAAAACTGTGGTGCTGTCCCTGCCCTCCTGCCCCACATCCTCATCCCATGGGTTTGGAGCCCCTGGGTGGGTTCTGAGCTCAGCTACCTCTCAAACCTTTGGCAGAGAGGAGACTTTGGGGAGGTTCGCGCTAAAATGCCCATTCATCAGTAAGGAGAGCTGTGCTGGTCTTCACTCAGGGGTAGGGACTGCCCAAATTCCTATAGGAGCTGCCAGCACCAGCACTTCTGCCAAAAAGGAGCACAGAGCCCTTAATTTCCCACTGGATATCAGCCCTCCTCTTTCCTTCGTCCTCCTCCAACGACAGCAGCCATCGCTCATACATGCAGCTCCAAGGCTGGCTCTGAACTATTTAAAAGCACAGCAGGTATTTTAATTATTCACGTCAAGAGCGCCTTGCTTGCTAATGACTCTCTGAAGCTGTCATAACCAGCACGGAATGGATGAGAGCCCTGCCAGGCAGCTTCCCATGGCCCAGCCGCAGGGCAAAGCTTCGGTCTGCAAAACAGCCGTCAGGAGGTTTTGTCACTGAGAGCAGAGGTGGCACAGGGGCACCTGGGTGAGGAGCACCCTAGTCTCATACATATTCATTTGCCCACTCAACCTATCACCCAACAGCCTACCCAGCCTATCTTGTAGCCACCGATTTATAGCACCTCTCACACTCCCAGCCTGGAGCATCTGCCAAATGTTTTGCTATTGCTGGGAGCTGCTGTCCTCCATACTGATAGATTAGTTGTTGCTATATTTTAATGGCACTGGAATTACCAAGATGTAAAGAAATAGAGAGGTAGGTATACAGTGCAGCTGGACAGCTTCAGATGAAGACAATAGCAGGGATGACATGTTTCCTCACTGCCTTGGGCTGTTCCCAGGGTTGTATGCAAAGAGCTGCTTTGGAAATCAAGCCCTTGCCACCCTGCAGCAATGTCTCTATTTGCTGCAATAGCATCTGCTCTTCTGACCCACATCCTTCCCTGGGGTCTGGCATTGGGAGTGCAAGGAAAGCAAGCTCACCTTCTGCAAGGATGGTGTCCCACATTCATGGCTGGATGAAAGACAGCTTGAGTTAAAGGGAGCCAGGCTTGTAACAGGATATTCCTGGGTGTGGAGCAGAGATGGAAATCCCACCTGCAAAAGGATTGGGGCTCCTTCATTTTGACCCCAGTGAGTTCCAATTAAAAGCAAGCTTTCTTTTCTGGACCTTGGGATTCCTATCTGAGATTGTTCCTTTCCCTCTTGGGGACCTCTTGGTCATTTCTCTTATTTCTGATAATTGCTTCTTCCCTGCCTCTGCATACCATTGCCTCACTGTAAATTTGGAGGATTTCCAAGAATATTCAAGTTCTGCTTTCCCTCGCCTCTGTACAAGCTAGGGCCTCATCATGGGTAACCCTGAGCTTCAAGGCTCAATAATGCTTCGTGAAGCTTTGCCTGCAAGCAAAGAGCACCTCACAAAAGCACATACCCCAGTTGCAAAGCTGGGATCTTCAAGCCTCCTGGGCCATCAGATCCTGCCCTTCTCTTTATAATCTACGTGGTTTTTAATGCTAATTTCCACCACATGCCCAATTTGAATCTCTAATAATGAACAACTGCCTTCTTCCTTTCCTTTCCTTCTGATTTCATATTCATGAGTCAGGGTTTCCTGGCACTAAACTTAAATGCTAAACGGAAATCGCTGCACAGTGACATGTCTGTGTAGCTTCACTGTCCATTTATTTGCCTTTTCAAAGAGCTGCTGTGTTAAGCAAACATCTCTGCCTGGATCCTATCTGGAGGAGTTTGTCTGGTACGGCATGGTGCCTGCCGGGGCGGGGGAAGTGACTCTGTGTGATGATGTCTCATAGCTGTGTTTTAGCTTCAGGGTATTTCTTGTACAATAGTTTGAGCTTGGTGAATACCTCAACCTTTCCTTGAGTATCTGCTTGAGCCTTGGCAGGCTGCATTCAGAGCTGACACAGTGAGGGTTGAAGCTGGGAACTCCTAGAGAGAAACACATCCGTCGCTTCAGCTTGAAATCTACATAGGGCTGCTGCAGGCAGCAGTGGGCAGATGTCTTGGCAGGGGAGGCAAAGAGACACCTGTAACATCACTGGGCAAATTATGCTTTCTGGCAGCTGGAAAATTCACATACGCACACAAAAAAGCCCCAAGATTTCAAGGGTCATCCAAACCTACTGCCAAAAGTAAGGGACAAAAGGCATCTTGAGAAAGGGAATGTTTTCTGTTAACCAAAATGGCCAAATGTTTTGGTATTTTCCTTGAAGACTATTCTTCTATATTGAATGGCAAGGGTAAAAAGGTATCTAAAAACAAAAATCAAAGTCATTATTTGTGTATTTCAAGGCACTGTTCTCTGCAGAGCCCCCGAAGGTGAGGAATCTCCTCCCTTTAACTTGCCTGGGATGAAAGCTTTAAACACACAAGCCACCACCCTAAAGTCCCCCTGCAACAGCCCACCCTGCCCTTGGAGTAATGCATCTGCCAACCTCTTCTGGTGAACCACATTGTCCCATTGGTGACATCATCATCCTCACCTATCTACTCTGCAGTCAAACAGGAAAGGGTATCACCACCCTGGGAGCAAGGACAACCACCTGGAGCTGAAGTTAGGCTGTGCTTGAGCTGCTCACTGCCTGGTCTCTTCATGGAAACATCAGCTGAAAGTGGCTTTGCTCTAAGACATGAGCTGGAAAAGGGAGCAGCTGATGTTCAAACACCCTGGGATACCCTACCAGTTTTGCTTTTGTAAGGGTCATCTCCATCGGGCAAGGTGGGAAGTGAGGAACTGCAATGGTGCATATGGCAGCTCTTTGCTTGTCCAATGTGGGAGGCTTTACTTCCTCTCAGCTGCTTCTACTGCAGCCTCCTTCTCCAGGGCTCTATGGATGCACTGCAACCCCTTATGGTCTGGTTACTCCACTGCATTCTCCCTTTCCTCCTTTAGTCATCCAATGCCCTTTCCTGTCTGCCTTTCCACAAAGGATGTAACAAATGAGCTCATAGGAAGGCTAGAGTGAGGATGAGAGATGAATTTCAGACCATGAGAAATGAACTCACAAATGTGTTCACGACTATCAGCTGAAGAGCTGTGCTCCTGCTCATGGAAGACATCATGTGTGGCATGTATTCAATCAAAGTAACCAATGGGGACCACATTTTGAATATTATCTACATGCCACAGGCTCCTTGTGAGGAAATTATGCAGCAATATTTAATGGTGCAATGATTCAGCAAGTAACAGGAAGAAACAGTCCTCAAACCATCATCAACTTCTCATGGACAAGTCCCAGATGGGACTGAGGGTAAAAACCCTTTCATTAAAAGCTATTCAGTTGTGGTAAAATAGCTCTGTGTGTCTCACTGAGACAGAGGAAGGCTGATTGTCAAAAATGACTTGAGCTTGAAAGCTACAGGGAAATCAGAAAGCTCCCTCACATTTGAACAGGGGGTTTGAAATCTGTCATCTGGGACCTGAAAGCATAGCTAGATCTCACACAGCTGAAGGTATCTTACAGCTGGGTGTCTAGGTTAAGGTAATTGTCTAGACTTCTTCTATCATCAACGAACAGAGAGATGCGCACCAACCCCCAGAGAGTGATTCATTCTTTCTGTCTTCAGTATCTTTTTTTGGGTGGGATGAATTACATTCTGGAGGTGTTGAACTTTCTTCACCAACTATGGAGGAGTCTAGAGGATGAACTTAGTCTAGACAACCTTTACATTGCCAAAACAAGCAGGACTTGACTGGTGAGAGCAACCCAAGCTGTAACAATACAGTATCGTAGCTGTGTTAGTTTGGCAGCATTCGGCCAACAGCTACAGCAAACAGACACAAGAGAAGCAGTTCTCTCTGCAGGCAGGAAATGGATGGAGAGAAATCCTCTCTCCTCACCATAAGCACACACTGTAGTGATCTCAATATTTAAGCAAGACCTGAGGACTCTCTGGTACCTCATCTCATCTAATTCATTTATGTCATGCAAAAGGTACAGATTACATCCAATCCCTTCCAGAGCATGGCCTGAAAGGTGCAGTTTTGCAGTCCTGGGAGAAAAGCAGGGACTGATCTCTCAGGTGAGTGTAGCCTTCCAAACAGATCAAGCTTTTTACCAAGCTTGGGTTTTCCTGAGATTAGCAATCCCAAACTTGCAAAAATCAACAATTGAGCCCTGATAAAACCATCTGCATTCTTGTACCCATCCTCCCAGTTTTGAGCAGCCATGTCTTGTAATTTTAAGGGTTTGGTTACAAGCTTTAGAACTATTTTGTATACAAAAACCTCCATGTCTCTGTTTTGCTATAGTCCAGGGTCAATGCTAATAACCTACACTGTAAAAATAATCCTACTGTCTTCTAGGGGGCTTCTTGCTGTGAGTTCTGTGGGGGCCAATTTCAATCCTCTTAGAAAATAAGATCTAGACACCTTTTAAAGCCATCATGCCCAAACCTCTCCATCTTCTGCTCCTGCAATATAATATTGGCCATGTTATCTATTCAAAACCTAGGACTGGAGATCCAGAAACTGTAGAGGAAAATCAGACATTGCAACTTCAAAGATCAACGTGAGACAATCAAATATAAATAGGTAAATAAATGGAAGGAGATATTACCAGAAGAAGGTCAGACTGGCATCCATAAATAGCTTTCTAAAGGAAAAGTCTGCAACTGGTTCTGAGTGGGCAACTAAATAATGAAAAGCATGTCAGGACCCTTCTTCAAAGCCAACAAACATGCAGAAAGAGTGGGAACAAAATTCAGAAAGCTAAAGACAAAGATGAAGGATTTTTAACTACCCAGAGTTGTGAGCTTTAATTCACAAGGAAAGAGATCTGTGTTCTTTCCTGGGGTGTACTACTGCCAGAAGCAGAATGCAGCTGACGACAAAAAGCTGGTGGCTGGAAGCCAAAGGGTTCCTTAGGGGCCAGGGAAATGCCTGAGTGACTTCAGTTCTCTATACCAATTGGCTTACCTTGTCAGAAAAAGAAAGAAGTGTTTTTTCCTGACTCATCTGGAAAATTAAGATGGATCATACTTATTTAAGGGCATGTTCATAGTGCTCATGGGAACGTGTTCGAGGCAGGGTTTGGTTCACAGTGAAATACCAGAAGTAACACCAAAGATTGAAGTATGCATCTATCTGTCTATCTAGGAACATTCACACATGCACAACACACAGGCTTCTTAGAGCCTAGTGATATAAATTAGACTCATGTGAATTGAACAGATTATTTAATGGTATGATGGCCCAGTGGGACAGACACAGCACTGATAGCTTGGTTTCTCTTTTTAAGCTTGGTTTCTCCTTTTTAGCTTGGTTTTTCCTTTTCTGCCTGCTTCAGACATTGAGTTACCTGGGCCAAGTTTCTACAGCTGTGCCTCCATTTCCCTGTATTTCAAAACAGCGTAATGTGACTGCAAACTGGTGGAGATGTCTTAAGGAAAGATACCTCATAAGAGATTTTTCTATTTTAAATCCTCAAAAGTGCTAGCCAAATGCTAGCTCTTAAATACAGCTGGTGAAGAATTATAAGAAGAATTGATTTCTGCAGATGACTACATCATTGCATTGGAAAGTCAATAATCATCTTCTATACCAGCTTTTAAATATGTGATCGAAAATATTCAGTTAATGGTGTATTTTTGGTTCAGATTGTTCTCTGGAAAGCAGGGAACACACAGAATTAGGCTTGGTATTAAATACTATGTTGACAGAGAACACAAATGTCAGTATGACCATCTCAGAAAAGATATTTAAGAATATGTAAAATGACTCAGGATTACTCATAATGATATCTTACAAGAAGCAGTGAAAGCTTTTACTTCAGGAGAATTCTTGGAATTGCTAACAATGTAAAGAAAATACAGTTATAAAAAACCTGCCTCCCTCGATAAATAAATACAAAGACTTCAGGCTCCAAAGATGAACACTGTAAACTGAAACCAAGATAGAATACTAAAAACTCTAACAGAAATCTCAACACATAATCAAGGGAAAAGGCGAAATCACAAATATAAAATGGCCGAAGGAGACTTTCATGAAGTGGGCAGGAAGATAAAAGAGTTTGGTTTGCCTTCTTCCAAGGGAGATTTATATAGGTACAAAAGTATGGAAATGTTTCAGAACAAATGCAAAACTATTTTAATAAGATGTAGCTCAGTCAAAAAAGCCCAACACTACAGTGTCATACCAATGGTCAAAGGGCTAAAAAACCCATAGCAAAGGCTGTGACCAGTTATCTCTGGTCAGTCAGGCCCAGTCAGACATTAGTTCACTTTCCCACCAGAAAGTTGCATTTCAGCAAAAGTGAAATTTCTCCTGACATGAATTCTGATAAAGCCAATTTTAAAAGAATTAGAAATGCTTTGATAAATCAAACATTTCATTTTCAAGAATAAAGTTCAGGAGAACTTTTCATTTCTATTTTATTATATAATAAAATCTTCAATCATTTGTATCTACGTGACATTGAAATTAACCTGAAATATAATTTAATATTAATTTAATATTCCATTCAGAATTCAAATGAATGTCAAAATCTTGTAATTCCCTGCAAGATATCAATTCTTCTATCATCTCATTGCTAAACCTTTACACTTAACAGATTCCAGAACTTCTACCAAAACATAAGGCTAAGACTCTGGAAAACCCTGAGGTATGGGAAATCTATAAACAAACATATCTGCGGCCCACAGTATCAGACCAAAACATGAGCATGAGGACTGCAAACACCCTCAGTACACAGTGAACTTATATTCACCCAACCTAGGTAAAGAAATGGGAATTTAAACATACTTTTGGGTCTGACTGTGTAAAGTGGCTATTCCTTGTGAACCTTCTTGTCTCAGTTTAGGTTTATATTTAGAAATGCTATAAATATCTTCTATTTAATCAAATGAAATAATGTTTTGATAGATGATTCACTCATTTAATCTTCCCAGAAGAAAGGCTGCAGATAGGACTGTTTTCACTGCATCTGTTCATCGGGCAGAAAAAAATCATTTCAATCGAAACATTGCAAAACCCAACCCTTTCCACCCAGATGCGGCATTTCCATATTTCTGATGCCACCCTGCCTACAAGGATTTCTTTAGATGTACATGAATTAACTAGCACAGGACAGATACCAGACTACAAAGTAAGTATTCAAAAAGGTAATGGTTGTTTTTTTTAATGACTTTGGAAACTCAGAACAAAAGCTGTAATCTCTTGTCAATATCCAAGCCCAAACATTATGGGATGGGTTTAATACGCCTGAAATTTTCGTCCCATAAGGTTCTTTTATGTAGGTTTCAGAATGAAACTGTAATCTAGAACAAAGGTTCCAACTAGGGAGATAATGAAGCACTTGTATGAATTTATTTCCTCCTTCCTAATTTCTACTCATTTTGTAGGTTACTTCTGCAACTATTCAAGATCTCTTTGGCACTTACAAAAAAGTGTAACCATAACTTTATAGGCCTTTTTTAAAATAATAAAACCTATTGAGTCAAGTATAGTTCTTCACAATAGCTTTTAGAGCAAACTAGAATTCAGTCTGAAGTAGAAGTACTGACCAGAAGAATAATAGATATGTGGGATGGACATTAGGGACAATTTCTGTTGAATCCAAACTGGAGACTCTTTCAACCTCTGTAGGTCTTTTCATGACCTTACCATAAGGAATCAACCATCATGAAAAATCTGTAGGATGAGATAACAGCATAACATCATCAGATAATGCCCTATTCTGTGCTCAGCTGCACCAAGTTGACTTAATTGTACAAAGTTTGTACAAGGTATAGAGCAAGGGAAAATTAACCCTTTTGATCTCAAGGATTGGGCAATAAGTGCAACATAATACAATTTTCCACAGTTATGATCCTCCTGCTTTCTTCTATTGACTATTGACTATTATGAAAAGAAACTGAAAGATTATACAAAGTACTTAGGATTTGTATAGTAATAATGATTATACAGTGTAGCCAAGGAACAGGATTTTATCAGGTTCTAACTCTGTAGAAGTTTGATGGTAAATTTACAGTGTTCTGGAGCATGGT
Source organism: Agapornis roseicollis (assembly GCA_002631895.1). Lineage (NCBI taxonomy): Eukaryota > Metazoa > Chordata > Aves > Psittaciformes > Psittacidae > Agapornis > Agapornis roseicollis. The sequence continues at coordinate 13,494 of NDXB01002359.1, read as the reverse complement.
GGCAGGAGAACAAAACAAAAAGTATTTGTCACTGTTTTTAGTATGACTGCTTTACAGCATCAAGTTCTAACTGCTGTCAGGATCGTTATAGCCTTCATTTCAAGGAAGAGATAATAAAAGACAATAATCAGAAAAGCGATTAAAATGAGTTACAGTGAGAGGCTCCCTTCTGCTTATACCCCTTATCATACAACCATACCCCAATAAAACCACACTATGCCAAAACAGATGAACAGGAGAATTCTGCTGTCATCAGACAAAAACTGTAGGTAAAATTCTTACAAGGTCTGAATGAAAAAATAAGCCATCAAGATAAAAGCAATTGCTTTTCAAATGGCCAAGTGAAATGGACTGATAGAACACGATCATGTAGCTATTGCATGTAATTTGATGGGAAGCCTGTATAAAACTTAATATAGTATCTATTGTACCTCTTCCAGATTATGGTCTTGATGCTACTGGCTCGTGAGTAGTGCTGGAGAAACTGCAGTGGGGAAAGGAGCTTCCAACATATAATTTGGTTTTTTCCTAAAATACAGACATATTGTGAGGAAATAGTAACTGTTACCAAAAATACTGCTGGAATGAAAAATACTGTGCTCTTTCCACTGGAAATAATCTTAGGAGAAGAAGATACCAAAATAGCTAACACTAAAACACAAAGTCCCTGTAAGGAGAACATACCCTGATTCAGCAAAACAGGTAAATAATGTGTTTACATTAAGAGAGTTCTGCCTAGTTGAAATCACACATGGGTTACAATTTTAAGCATGTTTATGCCACCTTGAAGTCAGTTGGATGCACAGTGCTCTGCTAAACTGGACGGTGGCAAGGATCCCTTCAGCTTCTCATAGTTTTGAAGCTATGGCACGAAGTATAAAGAAAAAGAGAGACCCGAGAACACAAAATTCATCTGAAAGAAAACTGAAGAGCTGCAAAACACCTTTCTGCTGCACAACTCATAGCAAAAGAGGAGTGAAGGAATGGATCACCTAAGATGGGATCAGAGACTTGCTGTCTGCTAGTTTGCAGAGTTGATAACCCATTACATCCTTTGGTCTTTGCCTTGTTCTGGTGCCAGCAGAGGAGACTGGTCCCTCTCTGAGCCCTCCTAGACATGGAAAATTTGTAGGGGAAGAATTTAAGGAATCAATTCCACTCTGACCCATGCTCATGTGTAGCCTTGACACAGATTGAAGGTCCCACACTTTGTGTCATTCAGATCTAAATTTCTACCAATGGCCTCCATGAGAAGAGCATGATGAAGGCCACTGTGAGGTACATAAGCAACATTCTCATGCCTCAAGGCAGCAGCTTATGACCCTTCCTCACACAAAAGGAGAACTGCTCCTCTGTGAGTCTTAGATCCAAGGACAGGTTGTTAAATATTTAGTTCAGAATCTGGATTTTCATTTTTGGCTGTTTGATCTTTTCTCTCTTTTTTCCCTCTACTCATTCTTGAGTATTTAGTCCCATCCCACAGCTCCTGAGTAGATGTGTTAAAAATAAAATAACAACCAGGGGTGGGATTTTCCAAAGCACTCAGCATTGACTGACTCTGTTCTCTTTGAAGTCAGCAGGAGTTTTATTATCAACTTCAATAGGAGCGGTTAAGCCAATGCTACACATTGTGAACGCGCATATTCATGAAGCAAGCAGCATTTGCTAATGGTACATGGATTCAAAGGGCTGATAAGATTTTAGTGAAAAAGCTACTTGAAAAAAAACTGAGTTCCATGAGCAGCAGAACTATGAAATCCTGCTTTCCTTGATTGACTTGGGAGCCCAAGAAGGTGTGTGGGCTGACTGAAGTCCTTCTTGTGGGTGGGGTGCTCTCTCCCAAATGGATTCGCTGGCATCAAACAAAGGCTCAGCACAACATGGCAGCTTTTTCCTCACTAGAAGTAGGGCATCTCTCTTCTGCCTCTGCCTGTTTGCTCAAACCTTGAGGGAACTTGCTATTTTTGAGCCTGCTACCCTCTATCCAATTCGGCTGGAGTTGGATAATGCACTTAGAAGTTGCTAGGCATACATACAGGTATGCACACGCTCCATGTGAGCACGAAATACACGTTTTTGCAGGAAATAATGTAGAAGACCTATCAGAATCAAGTTCTGAGGGAGTGAAAAAGATGGATTCAAAGCAGCTGGTCAGCAAATAGCCTTGGATGGGTGAATCATGCTGCTCTGAGAATCTCAGCTATGGAGAAGGTGGGTAGGGCAACCCTTGGGGAAAGAAGGTGAAGATAAGAATATGGTGTTTTGAGAGGGTTTAGGAAGATGGCTGCTGAGATAAAACTACATTCCATATATAAACATGTAAATCTGCTCAAAGTACCCAAAATGTCTAAAACAATTACAGCATTTTAACAGGCACAAAGGTTTTGAGAAACATGGGCACTGTACTTCTGGAAAGCCAGACCATTTCCATCTGGAAAGCCAAAGCATCTTTGGCTGCACAAAGAAAATGAAGTGAAGCAGCAACCATGGCTGGTCCCTTTGGCATGGGGCTAGAGCAACCCAAGAGGAAGACAGAGAGAGTTGGACACGGTCCCCAAACTCCTTTCATGTGGGAATCCAGACTCCCAGGAACAAAGCCTGGCAATGGACCTTCCCTGCCAAGAGCAGCCCACTGCCAGCCCAGGTGCTCACATGCACTGTCACTACCTTTGGCACTAGGGATGTCCAGAGAAGAGGATCAATTCTCTTCCCACCCCACAATTCCCACACCGCTGACAACTTGGAAAACAATTCAAGAGGGAATTCAAAGGATCTGTTGAAATTTCAACGAGGAAATCAGAGTGAGTGAACATATGTAAATAGAAAGAATGAGTAGCACATAATTACATCAAATTGTTACTTAGCAAGGGAAGTAAATAACCCAAAATATGCAGAGCAAAAAATGGCGATGAATTAGAACTAATTACTTAAGGCTAATTAAAAATAAGAATGGCATGAATTGAAATATGTTAATGGCATTGAACCTGCCACCTACAAAGGAATTTAAATCAAAATGATAATGTCACTTCGACCTTCACCTGGTAGGGGTGGGAAGTTGGGAAGCTCAAGGCTGCTTTGGGGGTATTGACCACAAGCAATGCATTATTTATGATCATGCTTGGAAATGAGCTGGAATTTTCTGGTGGGTGCAGGTTTCCTGGTCAAAGGTTTTCTTGGATAATGGATGAGAAGATACCATGACAGGCAAAACCTAAATCCCTTGAAGACTAATAGATACAGAGGTACCTCCTGATGCCAGGAAGCACTACAGTTGAATAGAGTAAAAGAGAAAGGCACAGAGATAATGAGATCATAAAGAAGCAAAGAGAAAGAGGGAATAAGAGAGACTGAGGGAGCAAGCAGGAATGAAATAGTTAGGGAGAGACCAGAGCCATGACAAATCATCACCAGCTTCAATTACAGGAGCCTTCCAGGCTGTGAAACCTACCAAAGGTCATTGGATTCCTTTCTTTGCAGCTAAGAAACAAGTGGCTTTGCTGATTCCACTCCACGGCCTGGCGCAAGTGTCCATGGACCAGTGGCATCACTCGTGGCTGTAGGTACCTGCACCAAGAGCAGAGCACTAACAAGCCAGTCCAGAGAGCATGCACAGCCTCATTTAGGAGATAGATGTATCTAAGCCGTGCACCAACTCCTAGTGTTTATCTAGCATGCCAAACTGCTCCTGTGCTACCAACTCATGCCCTGCCAGAGAGCAGAGGGGAACCTCAAGCAGCAGGAGAACCTGGTTTAGCATCTTTGTATCACAGCCATGCCACAGGCTTGTGCTTCACCACCACCCTCTGTAGGCTTACACCCAAGTCATCCTCAGCTGCAAGCACTGATCCTGATAGACCTGGACCCATGCTAGGCATGGTTCAGTGGAAGTACCTGTATGTGGAGAATTCCTGCCACAAGCAGTGAGTGCCCTGGCTGTGCACCATGCTCTGGGGCTCACCTTGCAGTGCTGAGCTGGGTGTGAAGCAATCCCTGCTCCTCTGGGAGCAGAGCTGTTAGTTGTGGTTATTGCCTCTTTCCAGTTCTCCTGGTTCACACTGCAGGTGAAAACCTCTTATCCCTCTCCCACCCTGGGATTCACATGAAAGCCATGAGTTCCACAGCCCAGCATGCTGCACTGACAGGCACTGTGTGAAGGGGATGGAGGGTGGGATATACAAATGGTGCAGCCTTTCCATTTTCACACCAACTCCTGGGCTGGCTTTTGAGCCAACTGAATAGAAGGCTGGTGCCAGGCTTGCTGCCAGCTGACGAATCCAACTGGATTCATCCTAGAGCTGGGCATCTGAGAAAGCCCAGGCATGGCTGTGTTCTCCCCAGTGGGTATGAGATACTGTGAAACATCAGCAGAGGTGCTGCAGTTACAGAGGCCTTGCCCTGTCTGTAAGTGTTCCCAACATGGACCAGCTGCTGAGACTGAACAGCAAAAGCCACTCAGCAGCATCTAGAATATAGGCTGACTTCTGAAATCCTACACGGGCATGGTAACAAGCCTTGGATCCATTGCCAGGCTGTGATCTGCCAATGCCCATCTCCTCAGAGCTCAATTTATACCGAATGCCAGCCAGGATGGGCAACAGTGGGACATACCCTTGGAAAACATTACTGTATGGAGTACCAGGGCTCTGCTCTGCTCATGCCGGTGACATAGATCCATACCAGGATGGCTGCAATGTGATTTCTATTTCTTCAGCCTCCTGCAGGGAAAAATATTACCTCCTAGAAAACCAGTTTAGACTCACCGCTCCCCCTCTGTGTATGGAGGAGCTGTAGCAGATCAGGAACAGGTCCCCATGAGCCCAATGCCGAGGTCCCAACATCACCACTGCTGCCCTTCCTGACCCTCTGCTTTCCAAGGAGGGAAGCCCCAGTACCAGGGAGGATGGCACCTCAGCAGACACAAGCAGTCAGCTGCAAGATATTTCCTCTTTGTTTCTCTGCTCGGTGTAATGAATCCTGCCTCCCACTCAGCTCTGCTAAGTAAGAGGAGTTACTGTGAGTAATCCCCACTTCGGCATCTTCTGCTGTAATCGCAGAGAAATCACATTAGGGTTTTTTTTTCTAGGACAAGGAGAAATCCATCAAATTGCAATCCAGGGAGAACACACGGATAAGAGAGAAAGCCAACAACAGCACACACGTACCCTGCAAAAATCCCAAAGTTGACATTTACATTTCAAACACTTATAACAGCTAAACAAATAACAGTAATTATGCCATTTGCATACTTTGTTAAATAATTGTTTGTTAGGTGAAGGGAGCCCGTGCATGCATGTGTGTGCAACAAGAGGATGCTTGAAGCCTGGGGAGGCAGAACATCTGCTTCTTCACCTCCAGGGTGCCCTGTTTGCTTCACAAAATGGTGGTAAATGACCCAAAGCACTGGGATTGGGTGTGTTGATATATGGGACATGAAGGTATGGGGGCAGGAGGCCCTTGGCTCTGGAGGATGAGGCTCATGAGATGCAATCATGCTGCCCAGCAGCCACATCACCTCCCTGAGCACATAAGCAAGCTTATTGCTCCAGACACAAGCACCAGCACTTGCCAAGGGGAAGCTCCCATTCTCTGAGCATGAATTTAGGACTGCAGCAGTAGGCTGTCCTCAAGAAGGAGAGCCTCAAACAAATCAGAAGACTTTCTGGCCCGCTCTCTAAAGGAAGGTCCCCCCTTTGCAGCACTACATGCTGAACACCCCTCTGACAACACCGCCTTACTCAGAGCCCACAGACTGTCTCGTGGTTGGCAATTTCCCTTTGCTCCTGCAAAAGCATCTCAGCTTGTATCTCTTCCTGCTCAGCTCCTTGGGCAGACAGCTAATTGAAGGGTTTTTCTTTCATTTCTAGTTCAGAAAGCCCAGTAAATGCCTTTTAATCTGCCCAGCTTTCTCCATGATTGGCTCTGTCTATCCTCTCACCACTCCTATCCCTGTTTTTTAATCTTTAAGTAGACTTGAATAGATGCAAGCTGGTGGGGAGAGGAGAAGCCTTCTGCCTCTCCTCATATGGTCAGCAAAGGTGGAGAGGAGCCAGAGCCACTGCATCCTTTCACACCTGGCTGGAAACAGGTCAGGCAGCTAATGCATTTGTCAGGCTCGGCAGCTACTTGTTGGAGACACACACAAACGCTGCTCAGCTGCTTGAGCACTGGAGGCTGGGGGAAGAGATTCTAGCAAGAGACATATGTGTCGGAAGGCAGAGAGGGATGCGGTGCCAGGAAAATGAAAAGCACAGCAATGGAAAGAGATGTAGATTTAATAAAGGCTCAATGACTTTGAAACTGTCCCCCATAGCCTCAGTTAAGACAGGAGATTTCATCAACCATGAGCAAAGAGCTCTTGCCCTGACAATGGTGAAATTCCAGCTCTGGAGGTTAAAAGTGTCCATACGGGTCCATTAGCCTGTGGGTAAAACCATGCTAAATTTTCATCCCCCATCCATAGATTTTGTTTCCCCAAGCAACAGCAGGAAAGTCACGGTCCCAAGGAGGAACCCAAACCTTGGCTGGCTCTGATCTCTATAGCTCACACTTTTAAGCACACAACTAAGGACATCTCACGGGGATGGGAAAGAGAATTGCTCCAAACCAATTGTTCTCTCCTTAGATCATTTTCACTGGAAACATTTGTATTTACCCTTCAGCCAAAACTTTTTCCTGACTTTTTTTATTTAAGTTGAAAGAACATTTCCAGTTCAACTCTTGTTCTTTCAAGAAGTAGAAAAGTTTGGTTGCCTTTAATGACTCCTTTTTCCTTTCCTTCCCACTACCCTGCTTTTTACTTAAAGCCAAAAAATAAAAAAGGGAATGAGGGAAGGAAAACTAACAAAAAATCAGAGAGGATGTTTTTTCCATTAGTTTCAAATAACTTGAGACAACTTTTTGTTTCTTTTCCATTTTTTAAAAAAAGTTTTATGAGTAATATTGAAGGATGCAAAAGCTTGATGCAAACCTTTTTATGTAGGTCAAAAAACCTTTTTCCCAGGAAAAAAAAAAAAAAATCCCCAAACAAAACCCCTTAATGTTTGTGAAACAATGAAGACCTGCTCTAAAAATAAGCTTCCATAGCAATAAAAGCTTTGCCCCAACTGACTGCATCTCGGTGTCATCTTCTCCTGCCTCGAGCATCCTGCGTTCCTCTCCTGTCTTTCCAGCCTGCAGCTGCAGCCTGCACTAGGCACACTGTGTGTACTACACAACCAGGGCTACACTATGGTCCACAATGATTTACACTCACTTTGCACAAGTGCAAACTCCTTGTCTCCATGAAAACATCTTCCATCATGTAATCCTGGTGCCCTGCATCTCTTAACAAAGTCAGGACTTCAGCATTATGCACAGGCTGATCCATCACCTCTGCCTTGCAGAAAATAATGATCCTTCATGCTAGATGCTGGTCCAATTTAGCCAGTCAAATGAAAGACACTCATTAAAAAAAAGTAATGACAACTAAGGCAATATTTGTTAAGCTTTTTGATTAGGCAGCATTGCTGCAGAACACTGCACTCAGCATGGGATAACATCCCTGTGAAGGTAGCAGCACTTAGGGAGGAGATGGGCTTCCAGAGAGAGGGAGTCAGGGCTGAGAGCTCCTGAGGGTGGCTGAGCACTTTGCTGTCCAAACGGGAGTGGGGTGCAGCCATAGTTTAGTGGCATGACCATGTTGTCTTGAATCGGAGCTCTGAGATGCCATCATCCTGGTTTGATGCAGCAAACACACACATAGCAGCTCCTAGAGTTGCAAGCAGACATGCCTTCAGGTCCTGATGCTGAAGAGAGTGGTGTCAGCCTCAAGCAGGGCTCATAGGGTTGACCCCTATGCTCAGCTTCAGCACCATCACCTCGAGGAAGATCTAACAGTGTGAGCAGTGTCAAGGCAGGAGTCAATGCTGTCCCCATGGCACACAGCGCAGTGGGAGAGGCTGGCATGTGTCAGCCAGGGGGGAGTGGGGAGCCTTGGAAAATGTGCTTGGTTTAGGACAAAAAGGCACAAAATCAGAGAGAAAAGCAACGTGATTCCTGTCTCCCTTTAAATAAAATCTGAAAATCGCATGGAAATTGATGAATTTTCCTCTTAGTACATTTAACACTTCATTTTGCTTCATCCCTTCTGAATATTTCTTAAAAAATACAAAGGCTTTAAACAAAGGTCATTAAGAGATAAAGAATTAAAGCCCTTCTTCAGAGAATGTAAAGAGAAAGCATCTTGACATTTTTAACAGGGCTCTTTTTTTCCTCTTTTCCAAAAGGAAAATTAATCAACACTGATTTGATTTCACACACAAAAGCCCATTTCGTGGAAGTGGCATTTGCTGACAGAGAGCTATTTCGACAAGAAAATTCCAGCCAGGGGAGCACAAAATATGCTGCACACCATTAGGGTACATGAGCTGCAAGGACACCAGTCTCCCAGGGTTTGTAATAAATCCCATCCTTTTTCTGGGTCAAGAAACTCATAGCTGTCTGAAGGTTATGCTAACACACCAGGGTTTGGGGACTGATGTCAAGATCTGAGGAATTCCTGTTGCCTGGAATAGAAACAATGAAATTGTTCCAAGGCACCATTTATTCCCATGTGCCTGTGAGCTGTCATTTCTGGGGAAGACGAACAATCTGGGATGATCTAATACGTTCAGAAATAATTCAAGAAGACAATTCATTCAGCTCCCCCTTGTCAACAATGGATGGAGCTTCTCTAAGTCAGAGGAGAACAGAGGGGGTCTGACCACCAGCTCTCCCAAAACAGGTGAGCTTGTGCAGCCATGCAACAGGGAAACAGAGAGGTTTTGAGCAGCTTTGCCTGGAGACCATACGTGGTCCACAGGCGCTGGGTAGGAGCAATGAGGACCCACAGATGCAAACAGCATGGGGCTGGCAGGTACATGCCAACAGTGGGGTGCTGCTGTGCCAGCATATCAAGAACCAACCTCATCTCCTTGCCTTGAGCCTTGTGCTGCTCCAGCATCCCACTTCCTCCAGTAAATGCCTATTCTATCTTGCCTCCTTTCACCTGTTAGCCAGTTCTAGTCTAAGGACTAGATAAGGAGTAGCACAAACTGCTCCAGCTGGGAACAAAAGAGCAATGCTATGAACAGTGAGGTGCAGAGCAAGGCTCTTTAGATATCTGGAAAACAGCTGTGAGTCATCCTGAATGTGCCATATTCAGGATCACATCCTTCACCTGTGATGAAGGGTCAGAGGTGTGACAGGGCAGGGAGAGCATGCAAACTTTGCCTTCCCAATATGACATAATGACACATGAAGCCCAGGTACCAGAACCAGCCCTACTTCCCTGCAGCACTGCCCTGGCTCTGCACAGCATCCTGTCCTGGCTTGCATTCACTTCCCTGCATACACCACTTTGAAGTGCCTTTGGTTCTTGCGTCTGTGTCAGGAAGCAGAGAAAACAGAAAGGAAAAAACAAACAAAGTGAATGGGGAAGGTGCAACAAAACCAGCAGAAAAGCCTTCCCATGCCACTCTGTGCTTTCAAGTAAATGAGGCTAATTAACTAATTGCCTAAATTATTAGGGCTATTTTTACCCTTGTATGAAGGCTTGCATTATTGCTGGTTCTTAAGACCCAGCACTGAACTTTCAACTTACCACAAGGTTAATGATGCTCCTGGAGTCAGAGGGCAGAGCAGCTACTGGACCAGGACTGGTGCTGAGGGCTCTTGGTGGGTACCACTGTTGTGGGGAAGCAGTATCTGTACCTCAGCAACCCCCGCTGCATGATGCTGTTTCACATAGAAGTTTGGTGTTATTTGCTGAAACCTCACCTGAATCTGCCTCCCAGGAAAGGATTTCTTCTATAACAAAGCATCCCCTCTCCTCCACTGGTTTCCCATTGCAACCAAGACGATAGAAGCTGATTTGGAAAGAGGGGTTTCAGCCCCAGGTGAGAGAAGGGGAAGACTGATGGCTAAGGGTAAGTCAAAGATGCCAGTCCTGGCAGTGATTACAGCTGTCACAGGCAGACCCAGAGCAACCTTGAACCACTGTACAGGAACCAAAGATAGTGCACAACTCACTATCAGCAGCAAAACCTGCTTGAAAACAGCTTTTTAGCCACCAGGGATATGTCATCAAGGGGCAAGCTGCAAAGAGTGGGGATATGGCTATAAGTCGGGACTTTGGGTTTGCGACTGAGGAAGGATGGAGCTTGCTGAGCTGGACTGGGACCTGGCTGGGATTTTAATCTACAGCACTGCGGTAGAGTTATCACACCCCAGCAATGCCAGCTCATGAAACAGCTATTAGCAAAGAAACACCCTCCTGGGACCAGCTGGAGCCTCTGCTCCCTTTGGGAATGCCACAGGGCTCTACAAGTGTCAGCCCTGGGTGCACTCTCTGCCTGCCCTGGGAAACAACCACTTTTCAAGCCTGGTTTCCCCACCGTTGTCTTAGGGCACAAGTTCAATCCTGTATGTGCTGCTTCCAGAACTAATTGGGGTTTGCTGTGCTAGTGATGCCTGGTGTCTCCATGCTTATAGAAAGCGCTGCAGCCAGCTAACCAAGTGTGGCGGGGATTTAGAAGCAGTGTTGTTTCTGATAGAACAGCAAGTGGTGCTCTCCAGGCATATTTGAAATCACCCATTGCTCTTTCTCTGGGGACACCAGCACCACTGCTTTGCACGTCAGCCCCGAAAGTCTCTGGAATGAGATAGATACCTGCATTTAGGGAAGTGATGTTACATCACCCATACACACAAAGTCACCTCTCCATCACACACACACAGGTTTCTCCTTCCCAAATTATCCAGACCACCCTCCACACATGGTCCCAGGCATGCAGCCTCCATTCCAGAGGGAATCCAGTGTCACAGGAGCTTCCCCCTTCTACTTTGAGTAAATGCTGTTTTGTTGGGGTTTCAGGGATTTTCTCTCCAAACTAGATGTTTTCTCCTCTTCAGCTAAATGCCAGTGTCTTATCTCCCTGGTGGAAATTTCAGTTAACTCCATTAAAATCCCCCCTGTTATTCCTGCTGAAGTGCTAGTCCCCTCAGGAGCAAAAAGACTGATAGATCTCCTTTTCTGTAATGAACCTCACTTATCAGCTGTAATGAGGTGACATTCACTCTGCTTTTTCTGGCTTTTCCCTCAACATACAAGTAAGCAATAGTTTGGGGTAGCTGTCTCTTCCAGACATGTCATTGAGGAGAAGGGAAGGTGAAAGTCCCCTGTCCTTCGGATGCAGGCGTGAGATGCCCTCTGAGTTATCTCCAAGACCATCTATGCCAGCCATGGCTTAATGCGTCTGAGCCCTGGAGACTTCCAAGAACAGAGATCTCAGCCTCTCTGTCCACTTGTTCTGCTGCTGTGCCACACTGTTAGTGCTCATCTCTTTCCAAATGCCCAGCCTGGACCTCCCTTCTGTGCCCATTGCTCCCTTTAGGCTGCCTGTCAGTACTGAGAAGGGTTTGGCTCTTTGCAAGCTCTATCCAAGCAGCTATAGTTACTTGATGCTGCCTTTCAAACCTGGATCCTGCTGAGGATGCAGAGTCTCTGGACGAGCTGAAACACTGGTCTGACACTGTGGTGAAGCACCACATTAAGCTATAAGGCAAGTCACAAACTTCCTTGTGGGCCAGCTTCTGCACAGGCACTTGTCCCTCCAACAGGGTTTGACCCTTCACAACTGTTTCAGTAAGGATCAGGTCGAAGGGGGTGATCCTGCCCCTCTACTCTGCTCTCGTGAGACCTCACCTGGAGCATTGTGTGCAGTTCTGGTGTCCTCAACATAAAAAGGACACGGAGCTGTTGGAACAAGTCCAGAGGAGGCCACGAGGTTGATCAGAGGACTGAAGCATCTCCCATACAGACAGGCTGGGAAAGTTGGGGCTGTTCAGCCTGGGGAAGAGAAGGCTGTGTGGAGACCTCCTAGCAGCCTTCCAGTATCTGAAGGGGGCCTATAGGGATGCTGGGGAGGGACTCTTCATTAGGGACTGTAGTGACAGGACAAGGGGTAACAGGTTCAAACTTAAACAGGAGAGGTTTAGATTGGATATAAGGAAGAAATTCTTTCCTGTTAGGGTGATGAGATGCTGGAATGGGTTGCCCAGGGAAGCTGTGAGTGCTCCATCCCTGGCAGTGTTCAAGGCCAGGTTGGACAGAGCCTTGGGTGACATGGTTTAGTGTGAGGTGCCCCTGCCCATGGCAGGGGGTCAGAACTGGATGAACTTAAGGTACTTTCCAACCCTAACTATTCTATAATTCTGTTCTATGATTCTATGAAGGTGGACCAGATGGCAACCACTGCTGTACTCAACAATGCATGAAAGACACCTCACAACTCAGCCAGCAAGGTAATATGCCTCACCACAGCCCTTTGTTATCTTTCCTTCTGTCTGCAGACTCTCTCCCCACATTCTGGCCATGTTGTTTGCTATAGACCCTGTCTCATGTAGAGCTGGGCAGCTTTTGCTCTTGAAAAATACCATTTTTTTGAGGTTTACCTACTTCTGAGTAGAATCTCTGTTAAATCAGGCTCTTTACTCTTAGAAAAGATGAATGATTTCTATTGTTTTGCCAGTGGAGCACAGGGAGCAATTGTCCCAAAGTTCTGTAAATATAAAATGGAGATGATGGTCCCTGGCGTGATTTGGCAGGGAACTTCACCACTTTTCAAGGGCCTTCCTGCGTGTGAAATGGAAAGAGCAATGCTGCCCTGTAGCTGCCTGTTTGCAATGTACTTAGAAATTCTGGAATACCTGGCACTAGATGTGCCACATTATCTCCTATCTCACCTCCTGCCTCTAAAGCTGGCAGCCTGGCAAGGGAAAGTATTCCAGATTTGTGCTGTCCAGAGAACAGCCTGGCAGAAAGATTTGTAAGTCATGTCTCCTTGCTCAGTGCCATCTCCTGCCTCATGGCTTAGTAACCCACTAGAGATGATAAAACTTGGGGTATCCATGCTGGGATTAGCTGGCAACCCCAAACCAGGAACTGGCAGTCAGTCACTTGCTGCCTGCTGTCAGCTTCAAGGGATGCTCACTGACTGTTGCCATCACACTCAATGTGCCCCCCAAGACATCACTACCTCAGCCATTAATGCAGAGAAACCACACAGCACATCCAATGCTACCTATTCTACCCATGTCTAGGGACCAACAGGGACACTGGGTGACAGCGGGGGCTCAAGAGAGGTCAGTCCTTCCACAGTATCTGCAGTACAGGACAATATCCTGGTTTCTTCATCCCTCCAGTTCTCAGACCCATATGGCACTGGAGATGGAGAGGACTTTAGGACACTGCTATTTCCCTACTAACTATGGCAGGTCCTGTTGGAGGTGTTGGGGCAAAAGGAGGAAAAATTCAGTTTCCCAGGTGCCTCAAGTGCCTCTCAGTACAGTTGCAAGTCAGATTAAATTTCCCTTCTACATATTTTATCCACTAACAGATTAGCAAAGATTTAAATACAACACTGTCCTGGGTTCAGCAGTTGCAGTCAGTTTTTCTTCTCTTTAGTAGCTGGTGTT